>VDFB02064817.1:0-48972 GCA_007258455.2 Sequoia sempervirens | reverse complement strand
TTTTATACATTTAACAGAGTATAATCTTGTGGATTAACCTCCACTGTGGTTTTTCCCCTAACAAGCTTTCCACATAAAAAATATTGTTGTTATGTGTGTTTTTTTATGTGGTGATGGTTTATGCTTTCATGTTTATTTATCAGATCTGAGAATAAGTTTAATAAGTATAATTTCTATGACAAATAATTCACCCCCCCTCTTAGTTGTCTTCCCTTTTGTTTCCAACAATTGGTATTATAGTAGGTTCCACAAAAGTAATTTAATAGCTTGAGGTGATCTAGGATGGCGACATATAAGAAGGATGGTCTGAGATTTGACGGAACTAATTATTCTCTATGGAAGACTCAAATGGAGTTTCATCTGAGATACATTGGTGAATGGACCTACTACAAGTGAGATTAAGGAAGCCGAGTACAATATGAGGGCTAAGGAAACATTGTTGAGTGCTCTGACTGATTATGAGATGACAAATGTAATGGAGTTGAAGACTACTTATGAGATCTGGAAAATTGGAAACTTGTATGAAGGTGATACCCATGTGAAGATTAAGGTTTCAAAAATATTGAAAAGGGAAATATGGAATGTTGAGAATGGTGAAGATGAGAAATAACAATTTATTTTAAAACAAAGGAATGAATTCTTGTGTAGTAACAAATGTGTTGGTGGGAAATTGGAAGAATTAGAGATTATTGCTAAAGTGCTCAAATCATTTCCTGCTGCATACAAACACAAAGTTGTTTCTATTGAGGTGATCTAGATTGTGACAAATGTAACTAGAGACATGTTGATTGGTAAGCTTGTTGCTTTTGAGTTAAGTGATTTTGGTGAATCTCCCAAGACAAAGTTGCAGAATCCAAAAGCTACCATCTCTAGAAAATATAAGCAAAGTTAAGGATATGTGGGGAGAAATTTTTCTAGAAAAATTTCCAAGCAAGTACGAGCAGTAAATGAGAGAGATCAAGAGGGAAGAGAGAAAACCAGGACGCAGCTTGAAGAATCTCTATTGTCAAGAGGGTAACCAGAGGAGAAGGTAAGGTGCTGAAATTTGCCTCTTAAATGTTTTTCTTGTAATAAGATAGGTCATTTTGTCTCAAGGTGTCTAGAAAGAGTTCCTAAGCCAAGACCTAACAAGCTTAGATTCCAAAGAAAGTGTTTTTATGTTGTTGATGAAGGTGTGATAGATGATGAATCTGGTAAAGGGAATTTAAGTGAGGATGAATAGGTATTTATTGCTATCAAGGAAAAAGATCCAGTACTTACTGAATCTGCTAGTTGCACAAATGTGGAGAAAGCTCTAGCTACTAGAGTTGAAGAAAAAGATGAATGGGTGATTGGAAGTGGATGCTCTCATCAAATGACAGGTGATAAAAGTAAATTTGTGAGCTTGGAAAAGTATGATGGTGGCGTTGTAAGATTTGGCGATGACAAAGCTAGTGTAATCCATGGTAGAGGATCCATTTCTTTTGATGGTAAGCATAATACTGATTATGTTCTATATGTAGAAGGTTTGAAGCATAATCTCTTAAGTGTTGGATAGATGGTTGACAAGGGATACAATCTTCAATTCAAGAATGGAAAGTGTATAATATTGAGGAGTTTCGGAAATGTGATTGCATCTAGTACAAAAAAAGGGTAATATCTCACCTAAGTGCTACTAGTAAAATTTGTCTGATTGCTCAAGTTGATGAAAGTTCATTGTGGCATAGGAGAATGTGTCATGTAAAATTTGATAATATTATCAAGATAAGTTCTACTTAGGTAGTGAGAGATCTTCCTAAGTTGATAAAACCGACTAATACTATATGCAAGGAATGCCAGTTAGGAAAGAAAACTAGAGTTTCATTCCGAAGTAAACAACATTGTTCAAATGAAGTGTTGGAGCTTGTGCATATTGACTTGTGTGGTCCTTCTAGAGTCACAAGTTTACAAGGAGATAGGTATTTCATATTACTTATTGATGATTATTCTAGATTAATGTGGGTTACTTTCTTAAGGGAAAAATCTAAAGCTCTAGATAAATTCAAGATTTTTAAGGCTATGGTTGAGATAAAGACAAATCTAAAGATTAAATTTCTGAGATTCAATAGAGGTGGTGAATTCACTTCCGATGAGTTTAATTATTTTTGTGAAGAACATGGGATAAAAAGACAATTATCTACCCTGTAGACCCCTCAAAAAAATGGAGTTGTGGAAAGGAAGAATAGGACAATTCAAGAAGTTTCTAGGACAATTATGTTGGAAGGAAATCTTCCACATATCTACTGGAGAGAAGCTATGAGTACTGTCATTTACACTCTCAATTGGGTACATGTCAAAGGTGATACCAGAAAGACTCCTTATGAGCTATGGTTTGGTCATAAGCCTACTATTAGATACTTCAAAATATTTGGGAGTAAATTCTATATCAAGAGAGATTAAGATATAGGAAAGTTCGATGCTAGAAGTGATGAAGGAATATTTCTTGGTTATTCTAATAAAAATAAAGCCTACAAGTGCTACAATAAGATATTGAGGAAATTAATTGAAAGTGCTAATTTCAAGGTTGATGAAGACACGGTTAGACCATCCAGAACTTGTGGATATGATTTAGACGATCAAAATGACAATTTACATAAAGGAAAGAAAGTTCAGACTCCAAATCAAGTTCAGATCATTCTGGTGAATCAGGAAAATCAAGAGGAAGGAACTAGTCAAAGTGCAAAAGTGAGATCACAAGAGCCTAAAGTTCAAGAATACCCTAAGACTCCAAGGTATGTAAGATAAATCATTCAAAAGATCATATTATTGGTGATAATAACAAAGGTGTTCAAACTAGGAGAAGAATTGTAGAAGAATATTGTTTGATCTCAAAGACTGTGCCTAATAGTGTCAATGAAACATGCAAAGATGAACATTGGGTGGAAGCAATGAAAGAAGAACTACTGCAAATCGATAATAATGATACATGGATTCTTGTTCCTAGACCTAAGGAAAAAAATTAATTGGAACTAAATGGGTCTTTCAAAACAAATTGAATGAGAAAGGTGAAGTTTTTAGAAATAAAGCAAGACTTGTGTGTAAAGGATATTCTAAGATGGAAGGAATTGAATTTGAAGAAACTTTTGCTCATGTTGCTAGGATTGAAGTTGTGAGACTATTTCTTGCTTATGTTACAAAAACTTCAAGGTTTATCAGATGGATGTCAAGTCAACATTTCTAAATGGTGAACTAGAAGAAGAAGTGTATATTGAGCAACCTTATGGATTTCAACTAACTAATCAGGGAGATATGGTTTGTTAGTTGAAGAAAGCATTATATGGACTTAAGAAATCCCAAAGAGCATGGCATGCCAGATTGGACAATTATTTGTTGAAGCTTGGATTTAATAAAGGTACTAATGATATAATTTTTATTGTAAGATTGATCATGATAAAGTTTTGATTGTTGAAGTCTTTGTTGATGATATCATTTTTGGAGGAGATGATAGTTTTTTCATGAAGTTTTCTAATGGGATGCAAAGTGAGTTTGAGATGTCTATAATTGGACAAATTAAATTATTTTTTGGATTGCAAATTACTCAACTAGATAGAGGGATCTTTATATCTCAGTCCAAGTATGTGAAAGAATTTCTGAAGAAGCTTGGTATGGAAGATTCAAAACTAGTTGGTACACCTATGGTTACTAGATGTAGGTTAACACAAGATGATGATTCTCCTAAAAAAAATTAGACTAGATACAGATCTATGATTGGTGGATTGCTCTATTTGACTCAAACTACACTTGATATCATGAATGTCATATGCATTGTTGCAAGATTTCAAGTTGATCCTAAGGAATCTCATGTGACAGTTGTGAAGAGGATTTTTAGGTACTTGAAGGGGATAGTTGATTTTGGCCTATGGTATCCTTAAGAAGATGACCTTAATTTGAGTGATTTTACTGATGTTGATTGGGAAGGAGATGTAAATAAAAAAAGAGTACTAGTGATGGTGCATTTTTATTGGGAAATAAGTTGATTTCATGGTTAAGTAAGAAGTAGAATGTCATTTTTTTATCTACTACAGAGGAAGAATACATTTTTGTTTCTAACAATTGTACTCAAGTATTGTGGATGAAGCATATGTTAAAAGATATAAAATTTGTGTATGATGAACCTATTGCTATATTCTATGATAATTGAAGTGCAATTAATATTTCTAAGCATCTAGTGTTGCACTCAAAAACCAAACATATACCTATAAAGTTTCACTTTTTGAGAGAGAAGGTGAGTGAAAAGGAAGTCAAATTGGAGTATGTGCCCACTAAGGAATGGATTAAAGATATCTTTACCAAGCCCTTTCCTAAGGATGCTTTTGAGTATCTTAGAGGGAATCTAGGGGTGGTTACCCCTCCTAATTATAATTAAGATGCATTGACTTGAATCAGTCCATGCATTTCATAGTCATATCTTGTGATCCAAATTGATGTTGTGGTGGCTGCTACTCAAGGGGAGTAGTTAGATGTTCAAAAATATGGTTCAAAGGTTGTGTGGAGAAAGATAATGTGTATCTTTTTCATTGATTTCAAAGGGGGAGTAGAGTCATGTGAAAAACTATGAAAGAGTTAAGGAGGAAAGAGTCAAAATCTAAGGGGGAGTAAGTGCTAAGAGAAAATTGTATTTATGGTGTTTTTCACATAATGTGTTACCATCAATGCCAAAGGGGGATATTTTTGGATATTGATGATATGTGGTTGTAATTGATGTCAACACTATTGGAATTAATGTATTTAAGGTTATATATGTCAAGGATAGTGAGAAAATTGTAATAAAATAATTTATAGGTTTTTGGTGGTGCAATGAAGTTTAGCATGGTGGATAGCTTAGTATATTAATGATAAGACGTTGTGGATTGAAGGGTTTGTTGAAAAGTATATCTTATTTATCCACATGAAGTTTTAGAGGTTCCCATATGTATTTGATTGAGTTATGAGTATTTTTGCTCTGATAGTTGTTTTGTTGCTTTAGTTGGTGTTCTTGAAAGAAGATGATGTGATTCTAGTAATTTAAGTTGTTGTGGATTCTTCTATGGTGATTTCTGATTCTTGTGGATATTTCTAGATCATGCTCTATTTGTGTCATTGTTCCACATTGATTGTTGTGTTCATTATTGGTGATTTTCTTTTGTGAGTTTATGTTTTTCATGGTCATGACCGACAAGGTGATTGTAGCATGTTGCAAATATTCAAGGCATAATTTTTTAATGTTTTTCATGTTCAAGACATGGTGTTTTTGGTCCTTACTATGTTTTGGTTGACATTGTTTG
The DNA here is from genome assembly GCA_007258455.2 of Sequoia sempervirens. Lineage (NCBI taxonomy): Eukaryota > Viridiplantae > Streptophyta > Pinopsida > Cupressales > Cupressaceae > Sequoia > Sequoia sempervirens. The sequence continues at coordinate 43,690 of VDFB02064817.1, read as the reverse complement.
GTGTGCATTGATAATTGTTTATTGATTTGGGCTGACAGTTTGTACACATTTTATATTTTGTTGGGCCGATATGTAGTTGTTGTTATTCTTAGTCACAGATAAATATGATTGATTGTTTATACCATTTCAAGGCATGGTGTGCAAATAATGTTCTAATATTTCAAAGGAACAAGTAAAGTGTGAAGAAGAGTGAGTAGGAGAAGGTGTTTATGTGCTTAATCAAAACTATAATCAGGCATTAGAAGATGTTATTTTCTTAGTTCAAAATCTTCTAGATGTAATCCAAATCTGACTGTGAGATAGAGAGAATTCCTTTGGGTAGTAAGCCTTTTGTATTTGAGTAGTGAGCTCTAGGCAGTGTGCTTGAATGCATATGCATTCCCCATTTATAATTCTTTTATACTTTTAATAGAGTATAATCTTGTGGATTAACCTCCATCGTGGTTTTTCCTTTAACAGAGTTTCCACGTAAAAAATCTTGGTGTTATGTGTGTTTTTGATGTGTTGATGGTTTATGCTTTCATGTTTATTTATCAGATCTGAGAATAAGTTTAACAAGTACAATTTTTGTGACAATTGATTCATCCCCCCTCTTAGTTGTTTTCCCTTGTGTTTCCATGAAGGATGTTTTATTTGTACAATCCATTTTTAAGAAAATAAAAGCCACATCTTTTGAAATAAAACCTGCTATCATGAAAAAGTGCAATGCAATGACTTAAAATGAATTGGTTGTAAATTAGGGTTTAGAGGCTTGATTTTATAGGAAATTTTCCTAATTTTCCTATTAATTTTATCCCCAAGGCCGACATGGAGGAAAATAAAACTTAAAATCTAAATTTTCCCACTCAAAACTCAAAAATAACCCAAATGGGACTAATTTGCCACTTTGGGCAACTTAGTCCCACCTAGTAGGGACTCATTCACCCAGATGGGCAATATAGACCCAAAGGGCCCCTTTTGCTAGTTGGATTGTTGGGGAATGAATAATTTTAGTTCTTATGTTGATTTCATTGGGTATTTGATCAAATTATTCCTTTCGATACACAATATGAGGGCATAGGGGCTTATTAGTGATGATGTAAAGGTCAATTAGGGATTGGGACACAAAATTCAATGTGAAAGTGTGATTAAATACACTTTTCACCATTAAAAATAGGGTCCACACAATCTAGAGAGGCACAATATCTAATGTGAATGTGTAAAACACATTACAACACTATATTAAAGTTAAGTTTAATTTGCAAGCCTTATAGATTAATGTGATAATGTCATTAAACATATTTTAGAATGTTGAATTAAGGTGAAAATAGGCCCATGAGACTTAAATACTTATTGAAAGTCTAGAAAAGTGTGAAAGTGATTCACAACACTTTACAACACCTTTAAAAGACATTAATAAATGCATTTTCAAGGGTCCAAGACCTAATGTGGACATGTAAAACACCTCACAACACTAAATCAAGGCCTCATTAAGTCTAATTTATCATCAATTATTCCCAAATCAAGTAAGCAAAAAGGTATACTTTTTTTTGTGTCCACAAATTTGATCAATTATTCCTTTTTGATAACCTTTCTAGCTTAAGGTTAACCCTATTCCTTAGCCTATTTCAACCTACTAGATTTTCCAACCTTCCTTTCCATATAATGGGTCAAACCTCAATGATATAAGCTTCTAAGTATTCTACAAATCATTCAAGATTTGGTTTTCTAATTTTTCCTATTCGGCTACAATAATATATTGTGTATTCATTCAATTGAATGTATCATAGTATGATCATGGTTCACACAACCCTATCATTATTTGATCATTCAAAAATGAGACAACCTTCTCAGTAATACTAGGCAACTATTTTACACATTATATTATTTAGGATTGAAATCCCATAAATCAAAATTTCCAACTAACTTTGGTTACCTTGGTGAGTTTTTCCACCAAAAAATTATGTCAATTCTGTTGACATAGATAGATTAAACTGTCTTGTGTTCAACCACTTCCCCTCTAAAATCTCCAAAGATTACACATGTCCTGCCAATGATAACATCTTTTCTTCATTTCCTTGAACACTAGACATTATCTTGCCACATTTTGTGCAACATCTTACTCCTTTTTCCAAATTATAGTGGTTCATCATCTGGCAAGTAACTTTTTCATTCCAATGTCCTAACTCTAACATTAATTTCCTCATTGCATCCCTTGATTCTCCAAAATTATAGGTACATAGGCTCTTTTACATCCCATAATAGTAGATATTATTTGAGTAAGTGAAAACATATTTTCTAGACTCATGCCACATTTAGTTCCCAACTAATAATGGTTAGACAATTTGCAGAGATAAATATCCCTTATCTTAGGACATCCACAACTTGGATTTCTTCCATCCTTGGGCAATAGGAGTAGTAAGAAACTTTCTTTAAGCTGATCCTATTTCATCATTCCTAGTATATAATACCAATGATAGGAAATTCATCCTATTATAGAGTAATCTAGATCTTCCCTTGTTGATCCCATAGGCAATGATCTTTCCTTTCATGATCAAGTTATCTGCCTATCCTTTCCTAAGGCATCAATGATAATAGAAATTGATTTTACAATCAAATACATATAAGAAGGAATCATATTGGTCCAATATCTGCTCAATAAACTTCCTTGTGTGTCAATTGTTTGATAGATCTCACATTTGTTGCATAGGGTACTAAGAATAAAATGTATACGCAATACTATGCTAATTGGGATTACTTTTATTATTTCAATTTTTACATTGTAGGCATGTGCAGGATACTGCAGCAAAATATGTCTAATTTCCTCTTTGCAAATGGCATGAATAGAATAATCAGTGTTCTCTATTCACATTGCTTAACCATTCAGGTCTCCATTCTTTTTACTTAATTCTTTGCAATTGAATTATTGTGCAGTGTATGTTTTATGTAATAAAGGACTGATATCTCCTTGTTTAAAAGCCAATTAAGCAGTGCTATAAGTTTTGGAGGATATAAATTAATTATTGATGTCAAAACAAACTTGCTGACCAAACACCTTCTAGAGCCATCTCCTGCCGACCAAGTGCCATCTTGAGCCACCCACGTTTTACTCACCATTGCTCACGTCTCACCAGTCTTCATAAATGTTGCATCTAACACTATGCTACAGTATACCTAGAATTTATTAAGACGTTGGCTATAAATCGAACAACATGAACATGGTTTCTACAGGGCTTAGTTTTCTGTGTTCTCCAGTGTCTTTTCATCTCTGGTTGCCTGTCCTTTCTCTTTATTGTGTTTAGTCTTTTAGGTATGTGAGTTGGGTTGTTGTTTTTTTCTAAGCGAATCTGAGTTCATTGTCCATCTTTTTGTCTTATTTTCCTCGAATAAGCTCATACCATGGCAGTCTCTTTCCTTTTGGATTATATTGTATGAGTATTAGTTGTGTGGACTTAATGATCTGAGTGTAATGTTTGAATAGGCTCAAGCAGTGCGTCTCCTTATTCTTTTGTTTGCTAAGTTAAAATTTTGTGCATCTCCCGAGTGATCTTGATTGTTTATAGTATGTGTGTGCTCAAGTAGTCACCTGAAGCACTATCGAACCACCCTTTGACTGTCTATTCTACTCATCATCTAGGTTATCTATTGGAAGGAAACGAGTGGATAGTAGATTATGTGCAAGAATCAGTATAGATTATGTGCAAAAATCAATATTCAGAAATTAACGTTCAGAATTATTACTATCAGTATTACCTTGACTAGCAGCGCAGTTGACCAACCACGAACGCTCCAAATTCAATCTGCTCTATTGTGTTTCTTTCCTCTTGCATTCTAATTTATTTCCATGGTATGAGATCTAGATCAGGGACAGTTCAAATTCAGAGTCTTCTCTGTTTTGAGTTTCTCCTCTGCTCCAAATTCAATCTACTCTATTTTGTGTTTCATTCCTCTTGTGTTTCTAGTTTATTTCAATTTCATCATAATTTTAGACCAGAAAACAACCACATTGTCATTGTTTGATTGAGTCTACATCATAGAACACTATATTATTGGTTGATCGAATGTGTGGCATACCATGTTCAACTTAGATATGTGGTTATCTCAGGTCTGTGTATATCGTGGGTTGCATTATAAGGTTTGAAAAAATTACAGGTTTGAAGGATGAGTTATTATTTATATCTGAGGGATTAGATGCTCAAAAGATTACATTAATCTTCGCTACTTGTGAAGAGGTGTAAAGCTGGCGAAGGCACCCTCTTGGCTATGAGTCTACATTGCTTGGATTTGGATTTAACCCTATTTATTTTAACATTCATTATCTGTGCTTGACATTCTTTTGTACAGGAGGACTTTTAGCAGGTTTTTCTTAGGTCTACATGGGTGCTGAACATGAGGCAGACATAGTTAGTTAAGGACTCAGTAGAAGAGAAATGGGTTGGAAATGGTGTGCTCTCTCTCTCTCTCTCTGAAAATGAACAAGTTTAATCTCTTAGTTATGTTCTTACAAATTAATATCTATAAGACGTCTTTAAAAAAATAAAATTGAACATTGCTGCATAAATGAAATCTGCATACCGAGAATGTGAAAATAAAATCTTATAAATCTGCTTACTGAATTTTATCATTTAAAACTAACTTGTTTATGATCTTTTATGGTTTTACTAAGCAATGTTACTTCCTTGTATCTTACGAAACTTGTATCTTAGTAAGCAGTGACTAGAGAAATATTTAATTATGATCCAATTCGATTGGAGTCATAGTTCAACAATATAATGTTTTTTTTCCTCATTGTGATGACTATAAATTTAATCCAGGTAAGTGATCGACCTTACAACATATATTTTTAATAAGTTAGCTAGACTTTGTGCATATTAGATCAGTCATTATCAAATGGGAATTCAAATTAATTGAAGGAAAAATTAAATTTCTGGTGTTGTTCTAAGTCATTATTCTAGTAAATTTCTTGAGGGGGTTCTGTTTATAGTAATTGAAGGGTGTATAGATACTCATTAGATATACCACAACTAAATAATATCTTTCAAGTTTACTGCCCTCTTTTCATATGAGATTGCTGCCCTCTTTTCATTGTTACTTTGTGAACGAATTTGCTGCTCTTAAGTTGAATTTGCTGCTCAAGAGTTGATATAGCTGCTCACTATCCATTTGGTGTGGTAAGGGTTGTTCTCTTTGTATGTCATGCACATTTACAATCATATCAACTTCTAACCCTTTGACTGAAATAATACATAAGACATGAGATGTGTCCATTCCTTGTGCATCATCACTTTAGATAATTTTATCTAACATTATTGAATTTTAGCAAACTCAAGTATAGATGTTTACACTATGTGGTTTATAGGGAATAGATGTTCCAATAGTATTGGAACTAGAATTTATTAAAGAGTTCGGGTAAAACATAATATGATTGAATCTTCCCTTCTTTCATTTTATAATAGATTCTATTTTTAAATTCGTAAGAATTGTTTGAAACTGTAAATTCTTGTTTGATACTATAATTTTTAATTAAGTTAAATTTAAGAAGGAATCATATTCCAATAGAATTTAAAAGTGTTATTTACTTGAGATGTTTAACTATTTCATCTTATCTTAATTGAAGGATTGGATCACCTCACCAAAAGTAGAGGTAACTTATCTCTCTTCTCTCTTTACTACTTGTCATTTAACTTCATGCAAATTCCAAAGGTTACAAATCATGAGGATATAACTCTTAAATTACAGATTGAACAGGAGTTGGAAAAATGATCTTAGTTTCGATAACACAGTATCAGATTAATTGTTTCTTTAAAATACAAGATTTTAAGTCAATTTTGATGGATTATTAGATCCTAATTCTTTTCAATTCAATCTTAGAAATTTATATCCATAAGCTTATGAACACAATCGAAAAGGTGTTGATTAAGTATCTTATCCTTGAGATTTCCATCATTTAATTCTTGATTTCTAGGGTCAATCTATTCAATGGTTATTAAATGTTCTTATTATTAGATGTTTGATATTAAAAACATGACTTTCACCTAATATCATGCTTATGGATAGTGAATCGTTGTTACACCTAAGTGGGTGTCAACCGACGAGGAACTGTCTAGGGAATTTAGTCCTAGAAAGGGTTGAATACCCACTAATTATCAGCTTTAGGGTTTGGGACTATCAATAAGTAATTTAGTTAATGGTAGTTCCCTTCTTGCTCGGGGGTTTGGCTAGAGCCCACGTGGCTTCATGATGCCAATACGGTCGGGTGGTGAGCAAGATTTACTCATTGTATGCATCACTGTAAATGTTTGGACCTTTATGTTATTATTCGTTCTTTTTGATGTTGTAGTCAAAGTGATATTTACTTATATTAGAAAGGTTGTTCTTCTATATGGAAAAAAATATTTCAAAAAAAAAAAAATTAGTTGAAATTTTAGGAGTAACTGAGTAGGTAGTTACAAAAAATGTACCATCTATTGCCTGCACATTGTATTAGTTCTACCTTAACTTTCAGGGTTTTGCGTGCGAGTTGAAGTGGCTTGTGTCTGTGTGTACTCCTTATTTGCCTATTTCCATTACTTTTTCAAGTGGCATTCTTTAGAATAAAATGGAAATGGTGGTTATGACAGGAGAGCAAGGAAACACCAGAAGACAAGAGTTGTTAATCGTTCATTCCTTGTACCACTGGTATTAGAGAAATTTTGCAATTGAAGGCATAGGAAAAATGGTGGAATCCGGTTTTACACCTGCAAATACATTTTCTTGAAATTTTTTTGAAAGCCTTTTCTTAAAAATGCGTTTTATACATATCCTGCAAATATGACACTCCATGAGACCACGTCTCTCTGAGGCGCATTGTCAACAGTTAATGTGCCTTGTCTATGCCTTTTGTCTGTGCTTCACAGGATTTTAATTTTGCTGGTTGCATTATTATTGATATTTGTGCATTTCACATAGGTTGTAGGGAAATACTGATGGACGCACTTACCAAATGATTTTCTTGAAATTTTCTTTATGCCTACCATTGGCATTCAGCTTTATGCCCTTCACAAGCTACTTGAAAATCTCCAGCCTAGTCGATTTTATCGAGTACTTGTTTATTTTTAATGGGCAGTAAGGTAAGCTGCCCGGGAGTTGGACCCATCAATAAGCTGAGAAAGATCCATTGTATGTCACATCCAAAATGTTGTGTTAAACATTGGGAGTGGTTCGTATCAACCCATGTCACCAAGCAGCTGTGATTATTGCTTTACTGGTGGATCCCATCGACATCTCCTTGTAGAAGACTAGTCGCGTAGATTACTATCATCTGGCAGGTAGTTGTTTCAAATAAATTTCCAACTATGGCTCGAAACAGTTGGTGACTTTGATAGCCAAGACTTCAATGAATGGAAAAAATGTTAATTGATAGTATATGCTGCAACCCTTTGAGGTATTCAAAGTTGGAACAGATTTCTTGTGCACAGGGTTTTTGATTTTTTTTCCTTTTTGTGGTTGCTATTACTTATGAGGTTGATCTTTTAGCATTGACTACAACTTTTTTATCTTTAATGGATGTACGTGGACTGAAAAATCTATGGTGTTATGATCTCTTCTTGATTTGTTCCATTAAATGTTCTCTATCTATTTTTAATGAAGGAAAGATATGATGTGACTTATAACATTGCGTTAAAGATAGACAGTGAAGAGGAAGATTTAATGTGATTGGTACTAGTGTTTATTGCATCTTGATTTTACTAGTATGATTTGAAAGTCAACGAATGTGGAGATACATATTTGAAGTTGTCTTCTTTAAATGACATTAGTGGAGATTTGAAATTATCATATGTAGTAATGCAAAGACATAGCCTCAATTTTTTATTTTCTCTTAGCTATATGTGGTAAGTAGGCTCCTTTTGAAAAACTTCGATAGCTCTTACTTGTTATTGCAAATTTAGGGAAGGTGGTGGTTCAATTGGCTTTTGGTTGTTTGGGGATTCCAATCCCATTATGGAAAAAGAATGAACAAACATTTAAAGTCTATTGCAGGTTGGAGAATTTTTTTCAAACATTGGAATCAAGCAAAAGTAAAGTGAGATTGGAGTCAAAGAAAATTGAGCGTTCAAATTTTAAGTTGACAAAAGAATTTTTTAATGCTTATTGTGATAACCTAGAGCCTCCATTTACTACTTTAATTTTCTGTTTTAGTCCAACTAGATCATTGTTTTTTTTCAAAGTTGGATTAAAATTGAACACTAGAAACTAACTAAACTTTACTTTTGGGCTAAAATTGAACAAGGGTAGTCTTCACACTCAAGTTTGGTGCTTTAAATGAACTCATCATTGCTTTGAGGCTAAAATGAACAAGTGTCTAAATTGTGTGATATTGTCTTTGATGCAGTGTGTATCCTCTCCCCTTGTGCTTCATGCAATCTAGGGTGCAAGAGAAACAATCAAAATGAATTTTATTTCTTTGAGTCACCTTTAGAGGGGCCTACCTAAGAGACACATCTGAAAGGAGAACTCGATGGTGACTCCAACCATTTTTTCATTTGGGCCAATATATAAATGGATAAGACTAAACTGTCAAGTCCTCATGGTATGTAGGCCTTATCTGTACAGTGTCTTTCAGAATGGGATACTACTGTAAAACGTATAAGAGTCCCTAGTAGGATTGATTAAATCCTTTAGTGGCTTGCTGGACACTCGCAAGGTGCCATGTCCCCGATGTTGTGTCATTAAGAACCTTGTTTGTAGTTGCCAACCAGTCCATCCAATGATTTTATCAAAGTGGTGCATTGGAACTTAGATTCCAAGAAGTTACTTGCCATGTTCGATCTTGGTTGAAATATAAAGGTTAAGACTTCATTCTTAACATACCTTTATATTTTGTCCTTGGTTGCATATAAAATGTCTCTTCTACTACGAAGGGCATGAGGCAAGCCCACTAAGAAAAACGTACCAATTGAACTAGGATGTTATATTGCTTGTGAGTTAGTTTGAAAACACAGTGCTTTTATCAAAAACATTTGAAAACCAACATTCAACATAAGTATCAAATCTCAAACCCTTTAGGAGAGGCAAATATCCTTGAAAAAATTCACATGTTATTGCCTGCCCTTGGGATTTGCATCCTTAGAGGCCTCTAAACATTTGGATTTCATCTCAATTTTCTTCTACTAAAGTCAACTTTAGGCAACCTTTGCCTTGATTTCCTCGATTTCCACATAATGCACTTTGTGGGATGAAAGGGAATTAGGACATTGGACATTCAGTTGAAAACCTAATTAAGAGTGTGTTTATGGTAAAAATAATCGATTAAGCAAAGATTGAATCAATTAGGACATTAGACATGTGCTTGGCATCTTTTGGTCATATGGTTTTCATGCAAACATTGGTCTTTTGATTTCGAATTACTCTTAGAGAAAGGCATGTTCTTCACTATCTTGGCCTAGTAAACAAGTCCTTCCTAGGTTCATTTAGGATCAAAATCAAACACTGCATCCATCTCAAAACATTTGTCACCCCATCCCACAAACAACTTTAGAGCTTTGAAACATCATTCTAGACTTAGGTAGATCATCAAAATCAAAATCACCTCATTTAGTTAGGTGTATGGGAATGCATCCTTTCTCATACATTTAATTGAATTAGCAATCCTTTGAAAAATTTCATCCTAAGATAACCTCTTACATCTTAGGGTTTACAAGTCCATTATCCAAATCCAATCAACAAATCAAAATCAAGCCCTAAGTCTAGCATTTATCCAAAGTTCCTAAGCATTCAACACTCATGTCATTTACACCTTTCATCCTTCATCTTGTCATTAGTCTTAAGAACCTTAGAAGTCACTTTTGCAACAAGGTTAAAACATAAGGAGAACATAGAATACAAACTTGATCCATACATCATGAGTAATCCAAGTCAACTAAGATATATAATCCTTACAACACCGATTGATTATCAACACTCACATCTATACAAACCGTACATGGGATCATTACCTTCGACAAACATCAATGGTACAACAAGTGTGAGTATTTCCAAATCAAAGATTGGAACACATTTCCCAATGGTAAATCTAAATCCAAACCTACAGTCTGTCAACCAAACAATCAAAGCATGACCCTTCAAGTGAACAACGCCATCCCACCAAATCCCTACATGTCAAATGAAAATGTACCAAGTACAAGTTTTCAAAACATGAATCCGTTAGACTTTGAGATGGATACATTTGCAAACCATACAAATATTCCAAACATCAACAATGGTCAATTTCAACCTATCATGCCAAATTTGTGTGTCATCCCAAATGAGAACATTTTCCAACATCAAACACAAGTACACACTCCAAATCTACTTAAACAAAAGCATTAGTCTCTGCATTTTTCACCATTAAGTTTCATTCATATTTTTTACATCTATTAACTAAACATATTAGGATTTAGTTTTGAATGTTGCTATACAATTTATACCAAATAAAATTTCATTTTTCCACTCCCATTTTCCATTGTTGGAAAAACATTTCAAAAGAGATAAGCATAAGTCAAGTGTGCCTCACTCATATAGGTACACCCACCTAGGTCTAGCAACACCTAAAGAGTAGAAGGTATAAACCATTTGACCTTTTTTGTTACCATAAAACATATCAAGAGATTGGCAACCTCTTGAGGCATTTCGCCTATATTTTTGAGAGATAAAAAATTGGCGACTCCACAGGGACTAAACTCAAAATCATGGCCTTAATCATAGAGTTAGAAACCTTGTATAGACTCCGCTGGGAATAAGAAATATCAAATACTTTCTCACTTTTGAAAAAACTGAGTGGCGACTATGATAGAAACATTGCATCTATTCAAACATGAATGGGAGAAGATCTCAATATAGGGGAGGTCATACTGGAGGTCCGGCTGGTAGCAATAAGTGGACACACAAGGATGATAAGGTTGATAAGGGTAAAAGGATAAATGAGCACATGTGCATGACAAACAAAGTCAAAGCATTAAGATCACATTCTGATACATATGATCCTTATGATACACAAAGAGATAATTCAAGTGTAGAACTTTGTACCCCTAAAGAACAAATAAATACTTTTTATGATCCTCAAAAATAGGCTAAGTTTAGTGTTGAACTCGAAGTTGAGCAAATCAAAAATCAGCAAGAATATGATCTAAAAATGGAGGGTAATTAGAATGGACCTATTGATCATGAAACTTCTCAAGAAAATTATGAATCTTTAACTTATGAAGAAGTAAAAGCATGGTTTGAATCTCAGAGAAAGGAGATAGAAGAATAGGAGAAATCCCAGATGATACAAGCAATGAGAGACTTCAAATTGCAGAAAGTTCAAAATACTGCTAAGACAATCGGTTTCCCAAAGTATGTACCACCTCATAAGCAAGCTAATCATAGTGCCAAGGACTTCTGATCCATCAAAGGTTCCTCACCATCAAATCAGGAATCAATACAGATAGCCAAATCATCCACCTTATATTCTCACACAATATACAAATATACAACCACCTCATGGTCAAAATTATGTGCCACATCATCATACACAATATAATAATCTGATGTATCAGCATCAATACCCACCTAATCCTCCCCCTCATCAATACACAATAATGATCAGACAATTTGACTTGGCAGGGTTTCAATTATACCCTTACCCTATGGATGGTAGTTGGAGGAGTCTTGTTCCTAAATTTACAGGGAGTAGTGCAATTATTGTTGAAGATCATTTAAGGAGTTTTAATACTTTCATCCAATATTTGGATGTTCCTTATGAGGATTTGCATATGAGGCTATTTATGATGTTGCTTACTGAAGAATTTAGAGATTGGTTCAACAGCCTAACAATAGCCTCTATTGATTCTCTCCAAATATTCCAAGACTGATTCCTCGAGCAATATGGGAATCTAAGTGCACCAGATGCTGCTCTTCATGAATTGATGAAAATTCAAAAAAAATAGAATGACTCAATTTATGATTTTAACCAGAGATTCAATAAACTGCAGAACAAAATACCTCCTGGATCAAATTTTCTAGACCCTATAGCATTGAGTGTTTATTTGAATGCATTTGATCCAAAAATAGGGTATGAATTAAGAAATAGGTTCCTAAGAGATTTGGCTGAAGCCCAGAAGATAGCATTAACAATTGAAAACAATAGGAGGGCTATTGGGATAATTGATAAAAGAGACAATCCTAGGGTTCCTCAGCAATCCAATAATTATCAATACAAACAAGAGAACACATATAGAAATGAGAGGCCTAGGCTGCATGACATGCCCTATAATACAAATTGGAAGGATGGAAAACCTGTAACAGATAGGCCTAGAAACAAAGAAACTCTTGATCCATTAATGAAGAAGGGAACCTATATGGTAAATAATAATTATTTTTGTGAAGTTTGTGATAGGCCATATTCCCTAGATTACTGTGTTTTAGCCCAAAGAATGCAAGAAGAAGTAATGTTAATGGGAAACGGTGGAGAAGATCACACAGTGTATTTGACATCAAGTAATTTTCACCGTGTTGAGGAGAGGTACTCATCTTCAGAGGATGAAGGTTATGAGTATGATGTTTCAAATCAGAGGTACAATGTCCACATGGCTAAATAGTAGGTTCTTTCTAACTCTGAAGAAGACTATACAGAACCACATTCTATTGAGATGCCTACTCAGTGTAGTATGAGGAAACTCACCGAAGAGGAGATAGAGAGATTAACTATTGTTGTAGTTGAGGAAGCAAGGAGTAAGTACTAGTTGAGAAATAGGAAAGTGAATGAGAAGAAAGGTGTCCCCAGGGGAATATTTATGAAGGATCAGAAGCCGACACAAGGAATTGTGAAAAAAGAAAAAAATAAACAACATGATAAAAATTAACAAAAGCTTGTCCAAAAGGAGGAAGTTAAAGAGTTATGCAAAGAGGTGCAAAAGACTGATCAAAAGGAAGAAAACAAAGGAGAAACATTGGATTAGAAGAAAATGATTAAGGCAGAAGGCTCCTCTTTTGACTTCACTCAGGCCTTATCCCAAGTAAAAATGTTTGTTCCATTACTTGAGATGATGAAAATTAAGGAATATAGAGACAATGTTGTTCAATTAATAAAAAATGGAAATGAAAAACATATGAATTTTGAAAATAGAGTGGCTACTAAAACAATTAGTAGGCAAGAGAAATTAAATATCCTAGAAGTCTGCTTAAATGATGTGTTAACAAATTCCCCACAAGTTGACCATTTTTTCACTACATTACTCATAAATAAAAAATTATTGAGGAATTGCATGATAGATTCTAGCGCTACCATAAACATTATTCCAGTTGGAGCTATGAAATAGCTTGGAATGTGGGTTGATACTAATGGGGGAAAGTGTTATGCAATGTATAATAGACCTATTCCTGTGGAAGGTATTATGAAAGATGTTGAGTTCAAATTGGTTGCTTATCCATAGGTGGCTTATAATATAGATATAACAGTAATTGATACCCCTCCTCAGTTTGAGATGCTTCTATCAAGATAGTGGACAACAGTAGTTGGGGGAAATGTCTAGTTTGATTTGTCTTATATAACTATTCCAGTGAATGGTCAGGAAGTCAAGTTCTATAGGGAGCCAAGGATGAACTAGGTTGTTGAATGTGTACCTCAAAATCAAATAAATTGTTTCTGTGATGTGGATCTTGGCAATTTTAAGATAGAACCATCCCAGCTAGAGGTAGTCAACACTGATCCAATTGAAAAACATGTGGCACAAAACTACAATGGTGTGTGGAAAATGTAATTTGATGGAGCATGTAGCCAGGAAGGTAATGGAGCAAGAATAGTATTTGTTTCACCTAAAGGTATTACATTTAAGTATTCATTTTTGCTAGAATTTGAATGTACAAACAACAGGGTAAAATATGAAGCTTTATTAACAGGCTTGAATATAGCTATAAAACAAAAAATCAAGTTGCTAGTTGTTCTGGGGGATTCTGAGTTGGTTTTTTCACAAGTCAAATCAAAATATACAGCGAAACATAAAAGATTGAAGCAATACAGGAATGTTGTATGGGACACAATCGAGCTACTTGATGCATTTTCAATTGAGTGGATTGATAGGCCAAAGAACATAATGGTAGACTACTTGGAAAATGTGGCGCTAAAAAAGGATGATATCACATTGGTTGGAGTGTCATAGATTGAGTTCAAGATGAGGCCTACTGTGCCTACTAATATATATAGTTGGCAGGTTTTTAATGATGATACTGACCTTCTAAAATTTCTTCAGCATATAGATCAATATGAAGCCCAAGAAATTGATTTCAATGCCTTTTTTGAAGAAGTGGATAGGAAGCAGACAATATTTGGGAAGGATATCTTACAACTTAAAACTAATAAGCTTCCTAGAGGACTTGTGGCATTGGAGAGAGTATATGATGGGAGTGATCAGTCTCTCATGAAGCAGATACCAGTGAAGGAGGAGGACATTGAAGAGATCAATTTGGGGACTGAGGTGGCACCAAGAAAGGTATACATAGGCAAGAAAATAAGCCCCACAATTAGAAGAAAGTTGATAGCGTTGCTGAGAAAATATAAACATGTGTTTGCATGGTCTTATGAAGATCTAAAATCATATAGGGAAGACTTGTTTCAGCATGAAATACCATTGAAACCAGATGAAAATCCATTTAGACAGAAGCAAAGACCCATTAATCCAACATTGGAACCAAAAATGCAAGAAGAATTGGAAAAGCTCAGAGATGGAGGCATCATCAAACCAATCAGGCACTCAACATGGGTCTCAAACTTGGTCCCTGTGAAGAAGAAAAATAGAGATATCAGGCTATGTGTAGATTTCAAAATTTTGAACATGGCATCCCTCAAAGATAATTATCCTCTACCTAATATGGAGGCTATATTACATAATGTAATAGGGTGCGAGCTATTGTCTATGATGGATGGGTTTTTAGGTTATAACCAAGTCAAAATCAAAGAATTTGAACAGTATAAGACGACTTTTACATCTCCTTGGGGGACATATGTATACATAAGAATTCCATTTGGTCTCACAAACACAGGAGCAACCTTCCAAAGAGCTATGGACGTAGCATTTTCATATTTGATCAATGCTATCATGGTCATGAATTAGGATGACCTTAGTACTTATTCAAAGAAGGTTGAAGATCATGTAGAACATTTGGAAAAAATATTTATAAAGGCTTTAGAATATGGTATTATCCTAAACCCTAAGAAATTTCATTTTGTAGTCACATAAGGTAAGCTCTTGGCACATATTGTCTCAAAGGAGGGGATTAGGATAGATCCTGAGAGGGTTGAGGCTATAGATAAAATTCCTATCCCTAAAATTGTTAAAGCTATCCAGTCATTCTTTGGACAAATCAATTTTGTTAGGAGATTTGTATCTAATTTTGCTGAAATTGTGAAGCCCATATCAAAGATGTTGAGGAAGGGACAAAATATAGAATGGAATATAGAGGCATTGGAAGCTTTTTTATCCATCAAAAGGGCCATCAAGGAAGCTCCTATCCTTAAATCTCCAAATTTTGTAAAACCTTTTCAGATATTTTCATTCGCTTCAATGCACACTATTGTTGTCGTTATGTTATAGAAGAATGAGGAAGGTCATGAACAACCTATGTATTTCTTCAGTAAATCATTGTAGGGATTAGAATTGAAATATGATATAATGGAAAAGCGGGCTTTTGCATTGGTTAAAGCTACAAAGGCTTTTAGACCATATCTTGTTGGAGCTAAAGTGATTGCCTATGTCCCTCATGCAACTGTTAAGGATATTCTAACATAATCTCAAGTAATAGGAAAAAGATGCAGATGGATTAATAAAATCCAAGGGTTTGACATGTAGATACAAATCACTAAACTGGTGAGAGGTCAGGGTTTGGCCAGGCTAATGAGTGAGGAGAGTATCGAAGAAAATCAGATTTGTAATATAGAGGAGGAAGAAAGAGCAATTGCAAGTATTGAGCATACTCCTTGGTATGCAGATATCATGCATTACCTTAAATAAATGAAGTGTGTAACGCCCCTCCATGCGAACCCAAAAGGAACTAACAAAGATGCAACATTTTTTTTAAAGAACATAAGAAATGTAATTAAGTATAAAAATATTAGATTGCTCAAAGTTGCACAACTAATTCCCTTGGGGTACACGAGGACATTACTACACTGACCCATATTGAAGATAATAAGATAACAATAATTAAACAATTATGTAAAACCATTCATTCTCATTTCATCTTTTAAAATATCCATTAAACAATAACCATATTAATACCATATGTACATATGAAAATAAAAGAAATTATAAAGATATAAAGTGTTACATATTTCGATAGATACAACACAACTTAATCAACCATTACAAATGATAGTTCCTGAATAAATACATGGCTTGAATATACATTACATCCATATGATAGTACAATACAACTGTCTAAAAATACATCTCAATAACCACATATACAAATTACATCAAGGTCATCCCAACACATGTGGGAGATGATACATCAATGAATACATTACATTTTAAGTATAAACATACATCTGGTACACAAGAACACTGGATCAAACAACACCTACCAAACACTGCAATGAAAGAAACAACTACATCTAAAAGGGAACCCAGTGGGGTGCGAAGCACGTTCCACCCAACCACCCTCGTGCTGGGAGTAGACAAGGAAGGATCCCTGACCAAGCACGTCTAACAACAACATAAGACTAACACCAGATAGACAACTTAACATCAAAGACCACATAGAAACTAAACAATGATAAAACCAAAAGGAATAACAATAAACCACTTCTGAACATAACTATAAACCACTTTCCAAAATTACAACTAGTCACAAACACAACATCAATAAAACTCAAGACATAATATCAAATACTACTTCCAAAACTAACCAATGACAAATTCATAAATCACTTCTAGAGGACTTCAACGAAACAACTTAACAAATGGATTGTTAGAGGAGAGTGTCATCACATGGTTTCACATGGATTATCCAGACAACCTATCACAAGGTGTCGCCTCCATCTCTACATGGATTATCCTGACATCCTAGTTAAGGTGCCGCCACCATCTATGGTTCTCCTAATAGCCTATCTCAAGGCGCCACTCCATAGAGTTACTCAATCAGAATCGTTAACCTTTCGCGAAGACAAGACAATGATCTTGCCATCCACGGCCTTCTCGGTCCCCTTTAGTCTATGATAGCACTAATAGGTGGATGAGGCATCACAATTATCTTGTTAATGTTTAAACCCAACCCATGATTTATTACTTAGGTTATCACTGATTAATCTAACTCTATGTGGGTTACCCTAACAGCCTCTTTGTGCACTGGCCCCAACCTAGAGCCACTCTCTCTAAACACTCAACACAAAAAGGATTATATCATAGGAAATACTGAACCAATCAAATAGATCATCCACGAGGCATAACCCTCTCACCAAAACACATCCAACACATTCCCAAATGGTACAATTTAGGTGTAACTCAAATCACAACCTTAGTCAAACTAATACAACAACAATAATCCAACCTCTAGAAGTTCTAAACAACAACCTTAGTTCCTATGAAAGATAAGATAAATCTAGGGTTTTTCCCATACGACACAACAAAACAATGAAGAGAATACCACAATAGACTTAACAAATAATCTCAAGAAAACAATTACTTAAAAACAACACCATATAAAAATATTTCCAATACTCAATAATTTCATCAAACAAGTAAATCAACAAGTCAAGAATATTCGATTCAAAATAAACACATCGTTTAATATAAATTCGCACAATTACACAATAACATCACATCTTTTAATTTTAACCAATGTATTAGAATCATTTATATAATAAAATCATATACTCAAATTCTAAAATAGAAATTACCTATATATATAATATATATATATAAATATATCATATATATATATATACACAAAATATATATACCTATAATAATCTATATATATATACATTAATATATACACAAAATATATTTTGAATTTATAAATATATATATATATTAAAAATGAAATAATAAAAAAAATTGAAAGAAAAAAATGCAACTTGCATCCAGCCTAGACCTCCACACAGGTGGTCCCCTGTGGGGAGGTTGCAGTCCCTATAGACTGTGCCCAACAGCTTCGGCTACTGTGCGTAGCTGTAGTGGTTGCGTACTTTGCCACAGCAGGGCCATGGGAGGGTATGGCTTCGGCTAACCTCCTACCCCTATAAAATTTAAATTTTATTTTTTATTTTAAAATTTTAATTTAAATAAAATTTCTTTTATATATATAAAATATATATTTTCAAAATAACTCGAATTTCAAAAATACAATATACATATTATCATTAATATTTTTTTTTTTTAAATCACAGGCACAGTCTTTGAAAATGAAAGTAAATGTATATACTTTTTACAAAAAGGAAAAGTACTTTTTACAATCAATAATAGGAGCAATAGATTGATTTTTTTCTCCAGAATTCAAAATAAATATGGCATATACTTTTAGTTCCCATAATAATTGATTTATTTTTTAACTAGATATTTCACAATTAAATTTTAATGAAGGTTTTCAAAAGATTTTTCAATAACCTCAAAATGGATCTAACATGTAATTTTGACCTTAAATTAAAAATGAATTTTATTTCAAAACAATAGATTTCACTACTAAACTATATTGAAGAATTACAAAAAGGTTCTACTAAAGTTTTCTACAGAGGATTTGAAGGTTTTAATACAAACAAGTTTTCAAATCACATAACTTCTTTCAAAGAATTTATTTTAAGCATAGTAAGCCAGATTTTGTTGATAAAACAATAAAATTATAATAAATAATAGAAGAAAACCTAGAGTCCTTCATTTGATGAAGAATCCTTTTTGTAGCCTCTTTTCGATTTCCTCCTACAGCTCTTTTTCTGAATCTATCTTTTCTTCAAACAATTATTTTACCCAGAATCACAACCAAAGCTAATTTTTCTTTTCTTTTCTTTTCTTTTCTTTTTTTTTATAGATCAAAAATAGAGAAATCTTATGTGTATGAATGACTCTCTCCAAATAATAAAATAATAAATAAAATAAATAAAGCACTTTAGTTTTCTTTTCTCAAAAATCCTCTTCCCTTATTTGTAATGCCCCGCCAAGCAAGCCCGAAGGATACATTACATCTAACATTTATGGCACCAATTTTTTTTTTTAAAAAGGTATTAATATACATCATAATAATCATACATTACATGATATGAAACTAAACATGAATCTACATATAACAAATCCCTCGGGTTTTACAAGACTGCATTACTTTTCACAACAACATCATTACATCACATGGATGGTAAGTATACACCAGTAATCATAAGATAACATGAACATGGTTAATACATTAATCAAGGTTTACAATATTACAATGCCATTTCCCAACATGAATGGGGAAGATACAATACAATGGAATGTTACATTTGAAATGAAAGAGTACAAAGCTGCAATACTGGATTCAATTCTGGATCAACTCAGGAATCTCTGCAAGGTACAATTTCGCACTTCTCGATCGACAATTGGGGACCCAATGGGGTGCATAGCATGTTCCACCCAACCACGTGGACCCGAAGGCCCACCCCCCGTGCTAAGAGATGACAAGAAGGAACCCCAACGATAACCATCATACAGAACAAGGATACAAGACTTCACAACAAGATCCACAATAACATCTAGCAAACTCAGCACAAGATATAACCAACACAAGATGTGCCCAACATAAGGAATAACCAATAAAACATCAACATACAAATGCCAACATGTGCTTCCAGAGGTCCAAGAATAACATAAAGGAAAACAAAGCATACATAGTTGTTAAAGGAAGAGTGTCATCGCAATGTTGCATGGGTTACCCTGGCGAATCTTCCTAGGCCCCGGCCCCCAACTTGGGTTACCCTGGTGACCTCTTACGAAACCCGGCCCCACATGCAATCCAATGCGGCATCAATTATCTTTCATAAGGACAAGACAATGACTTTTCCATTCCAGGCCTTCTCAACTCATCTCAAGTCCATACAAGCACTTGAGTCGTGAGTGAGGCATTCACTTATATCTTGTTTATGTGTGATTCTATCCAAAACCCCTAAATAATTATTATCGTTTTCACTTGATTAATGAACTTCCAATGAGTTACCCTGAGACCACTTCCGAGTCTCGGCCCCCATTGAAAGCCACTCCCCTTATGAACAACAAAAACTCAAAAGTCACTATCAGGGTAAGCCAACATGCACAACATATAAATCCACATAAAAACTATCCAAGTGCAAGATCAACCTTCATCAAAGTAACAAAACATAAAACCACCCACCTTCAGGTGAATCAACATAAGAATCAATAAATGCTTCAGACATAGTAAGGCTAATTTCAATCCACTCTTTACAAGTTGACCAAAGTAAATATGAGTGATAACATCACAAGAAGATAATCAAAATTTATACATTCATCTCAATACAAATTCAATGACGAATTCACAATTTTCTCATTAACCATTTGGCACAAAGGACTCTCCCCATCAAGCATTAACCCAAAAAGAACGCAATACCAACTCAACCACGATAATCAAAAAAAGAAAATCAACCACATAACTAACACATTTAGTCAAGCATAATATCCGCAAAGAAAAATACTTCACATTCACAATAATCTCTTGACTTAACTATTTTGTTCGATCATTAGTTTGTTTCCTCAATCAGCTATCCAAAGATTAACTATTTCCCAATTTCAACATAATGCTATTTACATTATAAACTTCTAAATATTGAAGCAATCGCTGAAATATTAATAACATACAACTATAGGTATCTATATAAGAAATGTTCATCTATTTATTCTTTCGGAATTACTCATTTAATTAAGAATAAATGGAGTTAATTAAATTTTTTCTCACATAAATCTATCTACATAGAGCCACTGAAAGAAAGCTAAAGAAAGGTTTATCTTAAAACACCTACCTACTGTTTTAAATACACTTCCTTGCAATAATAGTCACCTAACTCTGCAATAAAGATCACTCTATATACATATTTATTTAACCTCCCACATGCAACACTATATCGTAATTCATTTTAATGCACTATTATTGATATATATTGGTAAAAGCATTATTCTTTATGACTTCTCGTAATGAAGCTATCATTCCACTATCAAATGACTACTTAATAATCTATACTCTAATCCACATTCATATTCAAACCCACATTTATAATTTCCCCTAAACTACTCTTTACATTCACAAGGCCTAATTCCCTTGTAAGAATATTTGACCCAAGAAAAGAAACATTTCAATTTCTTCTAACTATGAACCTTCTTTTTGTCGACATAAAATTCCCTTGATTAATACTTCTCTTATCATCTTCTATATGCTAATAAATTATTAGTTTTAGATATCAAAAGCTGACTCCGTGATAATCTTATTCTTCTAACAACATCTTTAACCCTTTTGCTTCATATACAGATACCCATATATATATAATAAGTAGAATGTAATAGCGTACTATTTAAGCTCATACAAAAGAACCAATATAGATTCCCTTAGATACTGTACAGAGAAGGCTGTGTATTTGCATATATATAAGCACAGTATACTTTTTCTCAGAAAAAGAAGAATAATACCTAAATAAAGATAGCTCTAGAGTCAAATTTAGTGGGGCGCAATTCACCAAAACCAGAAAGACAATATGAAGGATAAGAGGTACGGTTGAATGACTATAATGACCTACTGTAATACTAAGCACTGGTAGTATTACTTCCAGTAACAAAGGGTAGAGAACAGCCATCGAATTTCCTATATGGTACGAACTATTTGATCTTACATAATATTTAATAACTTTGAATTTAATCATCTGGCATAGCGTTACAGATTCAATGTAAAGGTATTCTATGGAAAAAGAACCTTGATGCAGTTGGATTGATCGCCATATAGTGGTCCATGATTCTTTAGTAGGAGACAAATCACATCCTCCAACACAGAAAATATAAGCAAGATTGAAGTAGTTGGCTTGGCAACTGAAGGCAGTAGGGTATTTTCAAATTCAAGACTTTTACTTAATACTGAGGAAGAGAAGATAGAAGAATCGTTATTCTATCACGATAATGAAAGGTTAGAGACTGGATTTGGCTTGTTAATCATGACCCTCAAACGGCCATTAGAGTTGTTAAGAACCTCCGAGTATGTTCTAACAACCACGCTGCATCCTTAGTTACCTCCTAGATTTTTTTTTTTAAGTGCTGCAACTGAGATAGATTGCCAGTAGTATCTAACAGGTTATTTAAATCTATACAACCTATCATGTTCAAGTGTTGCCGCCGTGTCAGATTGACAATGAAATCAGAGAGATTATTTCAACCTTTAAACTTCCTATTAAGTTCAGGTGCCGCAGCTAAGACAGGTTGACAATGGTTTCAGGAAGGCTATTTAATTTTGTACAATACCTCAACTCTAAAAGTTTTAACTGTGATAGGTTGTCAAGTATATATATATTAAAGAGTGAATATTGGAATTTGGAAATATCGCCATCTACTAGCATTGTTATCGTTATTTCAGGGAGGCTACTTAATTCTGTATACTGCCTCAGCTCTAAACACTGTACAGAGACAGCGAGTTTCTAGAGACGTGCTCAAGATGAAGTTTGGAAATTAACTTCACCACGATCAATGGAAAGCTCTTAATTTTGTCAATATTCGACAATATCTTATTTCCAACTGCTACAACTATGGTAGATTGTCGGGAGAACCAAGGAAGTTATTTAAATCTTTAAACTTCTTATTAAGTTCAAATGTTGCGGCTGAAACTGGTTGACAACAATTTTGAATTGAATATCGAATGGCCACCCAGGAAAGAAGTCATGCTTTCAACGGCCCAGACACAGGATGACTACAGAAAATGAATTCTACAGAAGGAGGCAAAAAGAGAGGAAATACCCAATAATTTCAATCACAAAATCTCCACTGATCTAAAGAATCTGATGCTTTATATGAGATGGCGATTCATCGATAAGGAAGCAAGATATAAGGCGGTGGAAAGAGAAAAGTATATATATATATTGACTTAAAAGATTTAGCTCATTGAAGCTACAGACAAGGAAATGAATCATGCAGCCCCAAGGACGAATTGATTATCCAAATCAAAGAGATTCACAATATATGCTCATTCTAATTTACAGAAAGGTTCAAATAGAAATCTCATTGACTAACGATTTGAATTTAAGTTTTACAAAGTAAAGGATAGTAACATTGCACCTGGTTTATTCGCCTATCTTGGCTGAAATCTTGATGCAGAGTTTTCTTTTTTTTAATTTCCAGCTCCTACTCCGAGTTTCTCAAAGAATCCCATAGAAACCCAATTCAGGAATTTCCCCAAACCCCGAGGTAAAACTCCAAGCAGCAAAGAAAAGTCTTCAAGAACTCAAGCGTATTTTTCACCCACTCGCCAGGCTCTGTCCTCAAACTACATACCTTTTTCCTTCTTAAAAGAGATCCTATTTTTCTGTTGTTTTCCCACCGTCAGTTATCTCCAAGTTATCGACCAGTTTGTTGATATTTTCCCCCAATACCGAATTACTAGTTCCAAAGCGGTTATAAAAACCGTTACATGCAACTAATTACAATTCGATGCATTAAAAGTCACTCCACCATAAAAGGAAGACATTTCTTAAATTAAGGAGAACTCTCTAGCCTGACTCGTGATTCTCTCTTGAAATATCTTAAATTTAAATCCTGTTTAAAAACTAGCACATTAAAGCATTGTTCCTTAATCTATTTATTAGATTATTATTTATTTTGCATGCTCCACAATTATGTCAATTGGCAATTGCTCATTAAGAATTTTCCTAAAATACTATTTGTAACCTCCTCCACACCATCAAGACTTTAATGAATATTCCATATAAGGAAATCCGTTACAAACTAGAACACTCAAGAGAATAATTATATTTCATTTTAATAACTTAAAATAATTATTTTGTTTATCCTTTAGTTTAATAAAAAAAATTCTGCTGGTCACGAGTTCTAGTCTCCCCCCGTCCCGTGGTACCGGAGGGCGTGTCGCGCCAGCGCCGCTGGTCACGTTAAAAAGTTTACCAGGCGCACTCAAAAAAAGCAAAGTTTAATAAATCTTTTATCTTCGATAATCAAGGCCTGTAACTTCACCATTAAAGAAATGACTAAACTCAACACCAGCTACAAGCATGACTCAAAAGGACAACTCATGATAACAAGGTTAGGACAAGGTACGGAGGGGCGTTACATTATTGGTCCTTTTTCTAGCTTTTAAAAGCTCAGACTTATCTACAATTTTAATTAAAAATAATTTATCTACACAAGATATTTTCCACACAAGATTTTCTAATTTAATATTAATAAAAAGATAATATTTAATTATCTTCAAGAATATTCATTTAATTTAATTTCTTGCACTTTAATTAATTAAATACTTTTTAATTTGCAATATATTTAAATTTAACATTTTTCTAATTCACAATTAAATCAAGTAGCAATGCAATGTTAATTAATTATTTTATAAAATAAGATTAATTAAATAAACACTAACCATAAAATAAATACTCAACAATCAAAATACATAACAATAAGGAAAAAACTCTAGTCATGACACAACAACTCATAATAGAACGACGGACTTGGGATGAGGATACTTCCAAATCTACTCCCTTTTTCAACATTTAACCCATTGGGTTAGTTTAATGCTCGCCCTGTCCTGCCGAAGTAGGTGGAATCGAGACTTATTCTTGCAATCCTGCATCCAAATAAATGTCAAGTAGCACATGTATATATAATTAAAAATATCATGTCGTGAGAAGGAATTACAGCGTAGCAGGGCACTCGTAAATGAGTGGTGCTACATTGTCCTCTCACCTAAGCTATACTAACAATAACAATATCAATATGAAATAACATTCTAAACAAATTGATCATAAGATAACATGATTACTTATCTACTGCATCATAATATAATATTGAATTCAATTAACATCGTCATAGAATCATCACATCAACATATATAATACTAATGAAAACCCATTGCATAATAAAATAATCCAAACACCACACAAAGTATCATAAATCATAATAATAATGTCAAATGTAGCAATCAACTAAACTATGCATCTGCACACACCAGGCCATGGAATCAATCACCATCACAAATCAGTATCACACTAACACACAAGAGTAACCAATAGTAGCAAATAGTATCAAAAACATGGGGGTATTACAAAGTGCCCAAAAGGATTGGGTGAAAGTCAAAAAAGAACTTTGAAGCTACAAGAATCTAACTATGTATTCATGGAAGGTGATTTGTTTTGGAAGAATAGGGATGGGATGTTGTTGTTATGTCTAGATGAGTCACAAGCAAAGCTTGTCTTAAGAGAAATGCATGAAGGAGTTTGTGGAGGGCATTACTTTGCAAAGACAATTGCCCATAAAATCCTCAAGGCGGGTTATTATTGGCCAAAATTTTTTAATGACTCCTTTTCATATGTAAGAAAATGTGAAGCCTACTAGAAATTCTCTGGGAAAATTAAGTATTAGGGAGCTTTACCACTTAGACCTTTGCAGGTTGATGCCCCTTTTCATCAATGGGGAATTGATTTCATTGGGGAGATACAAGAGAAATCAAGTGGATGACATAAGTGGATACTAGTGGCTACTAATTATTTTACCAAATGGGTAGAAGCAATCACAACTAAGTAGGCTACAAGTAAAGTTGTGAGCAATTTCCTAATGGATAACATCATTACCAAATTTGCTACACCACTAAGATTGATTACTGATAATGGGATGTGTTTTAGATCTAATTAATTAAAAAAAAATTGTAGCACATATGGCATCTCCATTTCTTATATAGCTCCTTATCATCCACAAGCTAATGGTCAGGCAGAGTCAAGTAATAAAAATCTTCTTAAAATTATAAGGAGAATGTTAGGTCAGAACAAGAAGGCTTGGGATTCAAAATTGAGAATGGTTGTGTGGGCTAATAGAATCACTGTAAAAAGGGAAATTGGAAAATCCCCATTTGAATTGGTGTATGGAAGACAAGCCAGGATGCCTTTACAAAATTTGTTACCAGTTTACTGGTTCATTCTTCGGGAGGATATAGATATTCAAGAACCTATGGAGGAAAGAATGGAATAGCTACCTAAACTTGATGAGATAAGAAAAGTAGCTCAAAGTCAAAACATAAAGTTGTAGGCACAAATGAAGTATTTGTTTGATAAGAAAGCAAAAGATAGAAAATTTGAGGAGAATGATTTAGTGCTGATGTGGAATGCAAGGTGTCAGAAGAAGGGCAAGCATGGGAAATTTGAAGCCTTATGGCTGGGACCTTTTATGGTTGTTGGAAAGAAAGGTGAAGATCCATATTATCTACAAAACATGATTGGTGAAGAGTGTTGTGTAGTTTTTGCACACACGCACCGCTGAAAGCAAGGACCCTTTTTCGCTTTGGTTTTGGTGTCTTGGCCCTTTCATCTTGAGGTTCTATCTTATTTTGGCATGTGCTTAAATGCTTATTTTCATTTCCTAAGTGATTCCCCTAAGTTATTCATTCAAAATCTTTAGTTTTGAGCTAAGTTTTGGTTTTCACTGAAGTTTGGGATTTTCCACCCTGGCCAGATTTTCCCGGATCTTGCTCAAGCTCTGAATGGATGCTATAGTTCAGGGATTTCCTGTCTTCGTGGAATTCTGCGTGGGTCGGATTTTCCCAGAATCTATCTTGCTGTCGAGATTCTGGATTCACCAGCTTGTCTTGTCGCTGACATTAATGCATCTCATGCGAGCTTGAAACTATGTATTTCATCGATCTTTGATGACTTTTATGCCATTATGATTTATTGCTTGTGATCAATTGAGCTGAAAAGTGTGCCCTTTTGGTGATTGACTGGATATTGGGGTATTTGAGCTACAAAATATTCAATTTGGTCAAGAATCCTGGAGTGTTTTGTTGTTGTTTTTCATTGGATACCATTAAATTGGCATTTGTTATTTCTGAGATCGATTTCTACTGTGTTAATGGTATGTATTTGATTTCCCTTATTGTTGATTGATGAAAGTTAGTGTTGCCTTGGCATTATTGGGTTTATTGGGGTCCAAATTCTTGAATGTTAACTCATTTCGTGGCTAGGGTTGCATAACAATGTTTGATATATGGTCTCCCAAGTGAGTTTTGAGGTCCTTTGTTTATTCACATTTTGATGTATTTTGCTTGAGAGCTATGATTAATTCCCTAACGATCACTTAGCGCTTGAAATGATTAAATTTTGAGCTTGCATGTGAGTTAATGGCGGACCTGTAGGGTTTGGAATTTAGGGCATCACCATTTAACCCTGCCTTGCTTTTAAATTGGTCTTGAATCCTAGGAAAATCCTTAGAAGGCCCATATTGATCTTCCCCTAAGCTTAAATATTTGAAATCCATGATCAATCTGGTGGTCTAAGCAAAATCGTACTTTGGAGTCGAAGTTTGGGTTTTATCCTTAGTCCAAGACTTTCTGTCTCTAGCCGATTTTTTCGGTTCCCTTTGATTTCCCAGAATCCGCATACTTTCGGAGCTTATCCGCGGATTTCCATATGGACTGGATTTTCTCGAAGTCCTATGTCACCTGGATTTTTTCGAAGTTTATGAAGTGTCCCTACCTTCGTGGAAATCCATCTCTGGTGGATTTTCCTAGAATCTAATGGAATATGAATGGATGCGAGATAGTATGATATGTTAATGGATGACTATGAATTTATCATTATTTCATGCTATATTTAGATCTCCCATGCTTTTTATTGATTAATAATGATTGGATTGAATTGCTAACTAGTGTTTTCATGATCATTCTGTTGGAATCCATTTGGCCTAGAATTCCTCAAAATTCCTCTCTGGTTCAAATTATGTGGATGGTCCTGAAACCCAAAATTTGTTATCATCATTTTATATGAGATTCAATGATATCTTGTTCATTTTAACGGTGTTTTTGATGGATTAACATTACTTTCCTGTGGTTTTTTATTATGATTTCCTTGTTGAGTGTAGGCTGAATCTAGCAAGATAGTGGAGGGATCTTCAATGACTGAAGCAAAAAATATTAAAATGGACACCAAGAGTAAAATCCCTAAGAGTAAGATCACATCAATTTGGTCAAAGGTGACAAATACTAATGTCAGAATGTGGGACTACGAGGAATTTAAAGGAAGAATGGCAGCCAAGGATCTCCCTCTGGTGACTAGGAGGATGTTGGAATTGGGATTGGCGCATGTGGTAGGTTTTCCTTCCATAGTCCAGTGCTATGATCCGGTCCTTGAATGTGAAAGAAACTATGACCAAGATACACAAAGGATTATTGGTCCACAGGGAAGAGTGGTAGCAAATATCAATTTGGTTTCCATTGCTCATACTTTTGATATGCCAGATAGATCTCATGTGGTGGCATTTAACATGGAGGTAGCTAAGGGATTTTATGAAGAACAAACTATGAAGTCACAACAACTCATCAATTCCTAGCTGGAGAAGCCTAAGTCACATTACTCCAATTTTCCCAAGCAACTATTCAGAGTAAAGTTCAAAAAGGAATACTATGATGCCATCACATTGCTCTGTAGGGTGGTTGGATTGAGAAGTGCAGGTGTGTTTGAGAATTGGATGTGCCACAACATTGTAAGGATGGAACAAGAGTTGATTGACTATCATTGGGCTGGTGTGATTAGTTGAGTAATCCATGAGCAGTTGTCCAATGTGTTGCAGACCAAGACTTTCCCAATGACTTCATATTTGGTCTATACACTTGCAAGATTCCACCCCTACAAAGGATTGAGTACAAGGGGAATATTTAGGCAGGATGTTATTTATGAGGTTTTCCCTCAATTACATTTGGGAAGTTCAAGCTATAGGAGGGTGAATGATGCATGCACCATGCATTTTTCCAGGTTGTTTTAGGGAGCAGAGCACACTAGGATTTTAGACCAAGCCAAGGAGTTTATCAAAAGGTATGGTGCTTGGTTTATTCAGTTCCCAACTTTCTCATACATTTGGATTGATGGCTGCTAGAGAGCTCCATACAGACTTCCAAGGTATCCCACATATCACATTATATTATTGGAAGTAACTAGGAAGATTTGTGACTTTGATGCCATTGTTAAAAGAGATAAACATAAGACTGGTTTTGGTGGAGATTTCCCATTGAGGATTGGTACCAAGGAGGCATGTCCTTCCATTATTTATGCCTAGGCTTCAGAAGAAGAAATGAGTACCCTTGGCTTGTCTTTTCATTCGAGGAGATCAAGGTTTGATATCACATGTGATGCCCAAAAGAAGGCTAGTAGAGATTATAGCCATAAGGTTGATTTGGAGGACTATTGGGCTAATTGTAGTGATGAATATGAGGTAAGGACAAAGAAATTATCTCAGCTCCCAGTTGAGTCAGTTTGATTGTACAATGTAAAGGCAGTTCCTGATCAACTGGAAGATGATGGGGACTTGATTCAAGGTCATGCCTATGAGGTAGTGAAGGATAGGCCAATTGGTGATGTGGATTGTCTAGAAGAAAAAAAATAGAATTGAAATAGCTAATGGATCCAGTTATCAATTTTACCAAGATGTGGCTAAGGCACAAGCTGTGGGAGTTAGGGAATGAGGGAGTGAATCCACCTATAATCTGATGGGAGATCTAGACCCTCACTCCACTTCCAAGGAATCAACTGAGCAAGAAGATCCTAAAGCTAAAGGTAAGGTGGATTCTCCTTTCAAAATCAAAATTAAGGGTGTTCAGACGGAGGAAGCCCAAGAACTCAAAAAGAAAAGAAATCCAATGGCTAAGAAGAGGACAAGGGCTAAGAAATCTAGCAAGGAGAGGACTGAAAAACAAAATACTGAGGTTGATGCTCCTGTGCCTAAGAGGAGAAGAATTATAAAATTATCAGAGAAAGAAAGTTCTAAGGAGCAAGAAAAGGTTGCTCTGCCTGTCATGGAGGTAGAAAGTTTGGGAGAAAAGACACAAGCATACACAAGGAGGTCAAAGACTCCTTCTCCCAAGGATAGTGTGCCCAAGGTTGATCCTCCTATAGTCACTTCTCATGATATATAGCACGATGATTTTCCTTCTCCCCATGAGGCTCATAATGAACCAGGAGAATCTGAAAGGGTTGAAGATCATCCAGACATTGAGGGGGAGGAATTTCATGAAGGTTAACTCTATAGTGCAAAGGCAGAAGTTGAAAAGGTAATATAGTTTCCTCTAGTGGCCTATGAGGATTCACCTGTTAGAAATGAAGAGGTCCCTCCAAGAGAAGAAGAAATAGTAAAGGTCCCATCACTTGATCACCAAAAGGGGCATGTTGAGGAAGAAAAGAATAAAGCTAGGGAGGTTCCTGAAAGGCAGAATTTGGATGAAGATGTGCATAAATATCAACAAGAGGAAGTGAAACAGAGCTAAGTGCAATTGGAATCCATTGTCCCAAAGATGATAAATAGAGAAATAAAGAGAAAATAGGTTATAGTGGAGACTTCACCTAAATAGGATTAGCTACTAGCCAAGATCGGTAAGGATAAAGGAAAGAAGAAAGCTAGGGTCATTTCAAGGATTGAAAGGGATGAGGAAAATAACAAAGTATTTCACATTGCCACCCTCGTTCCTGATAAAAATAGAGATGAGATAACTGGAAGTGATTACAACTTGTAGACTATCAACCTGGGACCTACCTCCATGGAACAAGATATTGAAGATTACCAGGGTTCTAGTGCAGTCATTTTAGGAAGACTAAGAAAGGAGGCTCAAACTAAACATGAGTTAAAGAAAGAAAATGAAAGGCTTATGAAATGTCTAGAGGATCTGATGAAGCCTTTACAGTCTATTAGCTCTTCATCTTCTACTACAAACCCTTTACCGCAGGAAACTATTATTGAGCTTGAAAGAATAAAGGCCTCTTCTCTTGCTACTACAAATTGGCTACAAGGGGTACAAACTAAAGGAAATGAGGCTATCAAAGATATTATGTCAACAGGAAAGGATGCTGCAAGGATGACTAATTGGCTGAAGCAGGTGTTAGCACAAGACAAAGAGGACACAGATCTCTTGTTGTAGAAGACCAAAACTATCATGGAGTCACCAAAGATAAGCTGGTAAAAGATAAAATTCTCCCCTCCTCCAGAGCTACTGAACCTTGGGAGTGGATTGAGGCGTTGCATATTAGGAAAAAGGTCCTAAAGAAGATTTACAAGCAAAGGAGGCAGATCGATGATACCCTAGCTAGTGTGTACAATGGATGCATTGCGTTCTTTGAAATAATGTCAGGAAGAAGGTAAATTGCACCTAACTATTTGAGTTTGGAATAGTTCAGAAAATGGTGGCAGGATGTGTATGCTCCAGTTAGTGGTGATCTTGTGACTGAACACCAGCTAGATGATGTGGCTACTTACCTTGCTATGATTGATAAATATCTAACATACAAGGTTGATTGGGACAAATCGGTGAAAGAATCAAGGGAAAACATTACATCAATAGGGAGTCGACTCAAGGTTGTGCCTTTTCCTCTTGTGGCCGACTTAGATAAGGTGCTTTGAAGGTGCATGAAATGTTGGATCAGAATAAAGACAAGGGGGAAGGTAGTTAGTATGGGGCTACATCAAGATTTGTGCTTCCCTATTACCTTGGCATGCATTGGTCCGAGCTGCATTGGAGATCCTAGGCCAACCTAGATGGAATTCATGTATTTAATGCATCATTTATCCTATTTTGAATTTCTCTTGGGCGACTTGTTGTGCCTAATTATTATTGTATAATCCTATCTTGGCCGACATGTTTTTGGGGATTCTATAAATATGGAATTTGGCCTCAATTGTAAGGGTGAAGAAAATAGACATAGTTGAATAGGGAAATAGTTAGAGCAAATTTGAGTAGGGCAAGAGTTAGCAAGTAGTTGTTCTCAAGTAAATATTGTAACATAAGCTAGAATTGTTGCTACAGTGGATAATTTAATGCAAGTAATGACATTGTGATTTGGTGCCATACTTGTGTTTCTTCTTATCTTGCATGGTTCTTGTCATTCTATCTTTAGAATTACTTTGAGGAATGTTGTTATTTAGAGTTATATTTGATTCAATAATGTTTATGGTTTAATATTTGAAGTGTTGCAGCAATCCCCAGTCCATACTTTTTGCAACCAACTGATTGTTAGTTGCTTTGCAAAGTTAGCCTGGACTTTATATTCATTGTGCTTAGTTCAATTGTGAGGGTTTATTCATTTTAATCTTAATAAGGTTGTTTGAATGAATGTTCATGATCTGAAAATCTTAACACCTTAGAAGATTGCACTATTTCTATAAGATTGCAGATTCATCTGGGTTAAGTAGAAATCAGTTTTGAGGGATTGGTCCATTTCAAGTGCTTAGTCATTTGCATTGTTAATCTTAGGTTTAGTATTAAGTTTAGAAATCCCTTTGAAACCCTTATCTTTTGTCATTTCTTTGATTACTAGGTTAAATTTAGGATTGAAGTATCATTTCATTGTTAGATCTAATAAATTGAGATTTAGTATTTTGCTTGTAGTAAGGTCCCATTGTGATTACCAACATTTTCATATGTATTACTTAGTTGTTTATGCATTGTCAAGACCTAACATTAGAGACCTTGGGGTTATCTCTTGAGGCTTGTTGATAGATATTTACCTTTCAAGAGAGATAGGATATTATATCTTGTCTGAGTTGTTGTGCAGAAAACATCATCAACAAAGAGTAGGAGTTGCATGTACACAGAAAATTCTTGAAGAATTTTTTCTCTTGAGGATTAAGGGTTTCCAGTGGATGGACAACTCTTGATGGTCCTCTCAAAATTTTCTTTTCCACGCATAGTAGTGTAGGGTCATATTCATTTTCATTTCCATTCACTCCATTTTCCTCACTAGTCCATCACTTTGATAATTTGGTCTGCTCACTCAAAAATTTGGATCCTTGCAATGATTTCACAACCATTCATCCCCATATGAAACCACTGTTAGAACTATAAAGTTCTAAAAAATTTACAAGTTGTTCATATCCATGAGTTTCCAAATGAGTCCTTACTATAAGCACAAAATCCTCTCTTCACAACATTTTGCTCATATTTTTCCATGTGGTTCCTGTAAAATCCATCAAGTCTTGAATATCTCATAGTATAATTTTTATTGGCATGAGTTGGTGAGGGTCTCTCAATCCATAGTGCTTTCTTTTTCCAATTTACATCTATTGTAGTCTATCGGAAAGACTTTTTTGATGTCACACCGATTGGAATTCATCTACAGGCACCTATCAGCAGGACACAACGCATTGTTTCGGCGACAGAAGGAACATATCGGCAATAAATCTTTCATTAGGGGGAACCATAGCGAAATCATATTTTCATACCGATCGATGCCCAAGTAAAAATTTCAGCCAAACCAAATGTATTCGGTATGAGGTCTTGTCGAACACATTATGTCTCAACAACTAGCACACCAAAAGACTTATCGGCCAGACTAAATGGTATCGAAGTGAGGTCTTAGCGAGTACATCAAGTCTTGCCGACAAAGAGAAAGGGACTCTATCAAAATATTATCAGAATGAAGTTATATAACCCTATCAACTCAATATGTCATTCCAAATTGTTTCTTCATTGGTGAGAAAGTGACTGAGTCTCAGCGACCAAAAATTATCACGGGGTATATCGGTAACACATAATGGAATCTATGAGATGTCTCCCTAACTCATATTTGTCACAATGATACATAAAGACCAAAGGGATGACTGTCGATGAGACATTGGACTTCGGTATGACTGCAAGATGTCTCAGTGGGTGTTCAACGAGTGTTAACAAAATCCCAAATTCAACTGATCTCTGACATTTGAATACAAAATGACGTGTCTTTTCGAGTACTAATGTATAAATATCCATCTTCAATTATGAAGAGAAAAGGTAGAAGAGCAGATAGAATCAGAAGATAGGGTAGGAAAAGAATTTTCATAGAATAGAGACTACAATGTGTTGACACGTAAAATATACTAATTGATCTCATGCACTTGATCTCGATTAACTAACATTGTTTTGTCCTGAATCACCTCTTCATCTTATCATCACTATTCGTCCCTTAATTAAATAAATAATCATTTATCTAATTAAGTCATCATCTCCTATTAATTAAATAAATCAATTTTATTTAATTAATTTTGTAATCCCCCTTTTAATTAAATAATACCTTTTATTTAATTAAATCTCTAAGTCATTCTATTGAATTAAATGAATCTTTATCCAACATCATCCCTCTTTAGTTAAATAAATCAAAATCTTTATTTAATTAATCTCTTGTCATATTCTCCTCTTATCTGATTTAAATAAATCCATAAATCTAAATCAAATAAGTCACATCATCAAATCTCCTGTTAAATTAACTAACCCTTAATTAATTTAATCTAATCTCATGTCACATCCTCGAGAAAATACAAGTTGCACATGAAAATAGATTTAATTCATTTATTAAATCTCTATTTTCCTCACAAGGCATCTTTTGGAATATTCTCTCAATTTGAATTCAAAAATTTCAAATCAACATATGCATCCAACAAAGTAATAATTTTATAATATATGTCCTTTTCATTGAGCCAAGTGACATTTTTTATATTCCCTTCCCTCTCACAAGTCATTTTCAACAAATTTGAATTTCAAATTTATGCATTGATTGGCACATTCCTCAACTCTTGCACATCCTCCATCCATTCATGGATTGCCAAGTGGCATCATGCCATTGGATGAATGTTAGTCCCATATTGCTCAAATTTGGACATTCATCCATCTTGAAATCCTATAAATAAAGATCTCTCATCCTTGTTTGATCATCCACAATCCAAGCAAAGTTACCATGCTCAAATCATTAGCAATCCTCATCCATTATCATTGAATCTTAGCTAGGTTATGCAGGTTTTTAGCTTGGAGCACTCATCATTCTTCATCAAAGTGGATCACCATCACCATTCATCATCAAATCTTGCAAGGAGTTGGGAAAGGGCCAATTTCCACATCAAATTGGCACCAACTCCCCCATAAGATCAAGAGTTTGCATATTCTCAATAGGATTTATCTTATTTTCATCTTCTTTCATTGTGTTCTTGTCTTATTTTTATTTTGAATATAGTTAAATAGATTCTATGGGGAATATCTATTCTAACTTGCATTTGATCTTATAAATGTGTTTGTTCATTGTGTTTTGTAGGTATTAGGATTTAGTTTCACACAATATATGATTACAAAATGGAGATTTTAATGAGAATTAGTTGATGTGGCAGCGTATTTCTGGTGTCAATTGTCTGTTGTGCTCATTGAAATTATTACTAAATTTTTCTACAAGATTGATGCTCTCTAGTTATTTAGATTGGTGTAACAAGTTTATATTCAGTTTATCAGTCTCTGCATTTATTACCATTAAGTTTCATTCGTATTTTTTACATCTGTTAACTGAACATATTAGGATTTAGTTTTGAATATTGCTATATGATTTATACCAAATCAAATTTCATTTTTCCACTCCCATTTTCCATTGTGGGAAAAACATTTCAAAAGAGATAAGCATAAGTCAAGTCTGCCTCACTCATATAGGTACACCTGCCTAGGTCTAG
Organism: Sequoia sempervirens; assembly: GCA_007258455.2. Classification (NCBI taxonomy): domain Eukaryota; kingdom Viridiplantae; phylum Streptophyta; class Pinopsida; order Cupressales; family Cupressaceae; genus Sequoia; species Sequoia sempervirens. The sequence goes on along the minus strand of VDFB02064817.1, from coordinate 8,060 downwards.
TAACACCTAAAGAGTAGAAGGTCAACCATTTGACCTTTTATGTTACCCTAAAATGTATCAAGAGATTGGCAACCTCTTGAGGCATTTCACCTGCATTTTTGAGAGCTAACATGACGAATCTCATTTTCCTTGTCCTACATCACCTTCAGTCTTCCCCACTTGTCCTGCTTCCATTTGATACTCTCCTTGTTGCTCCTTACATCTGTAAAAAAGAGTGTTGGTAGATAAATGAAAGGTCACTAATCAGAATATGTGCAAAACATCTATAAACATATAATTTGATTTCCATAAACATTAAAATAGACAGCATATCATAGGTGTCCAGGAAAACAAAAAGAGTAATCAAAAACACCTATCATATGTTTTGTTTATCTAACTTTTTTGTTCCTTGTGCAGATATAAGAAAAATATTTGTTACTATTTTGTTTTAGATGATTACAACATGTGGAGTAAAATGTGGCTCCCACAAGGGTTAAGCCCAACATGTTGTCCTCTTGTGTTTTAGGAGGGATAGGAAATTGAGAAACTTGATCAAATCAATGATAAACATATTCTTGATAGATTAAATGAATATGGAGTCACACTAGTTGATCAACTTTCATTATCAGATTCAAAAGAGGCAACAAACAATGTGAACTATCAAGAAAGTTACTCTTCATCTCTTCACAATGAATCAAACAATAGGCTACCATCATGACAAAAAGGGACAATACTCTATTGAATATGCCTTTCAATCTTCTTAAGTAGATCAAAATTCCATTTTAATAATGATATGTGTTGGATTTCATTTTCATCATTTTCAAAGAACAAGCTTTGAAGGAAACAAGACAAGGATGGAAATCATTCAAAGATAAAATAGTTTGTCTCTTCTTAAACAGATGGTTTTTGTGATAATATGAACACTAAAGCACAAATGCATCAAGTTGAATTATGCTACAAGATAGTAAGGGATGCCTTTTTGGTTTCAATGAAGAACTATTAAGCATTGTTCAAGCATAGTCAATAAGCCATGAAGCTACAAAGGGTAGTCATTACATTCATTGAAGGGACAAGTGAATCATGTTTTCACTTTAGTAGTGAATGATAAACTATGAAAAAGTCATACAATGAAGAGGATAGTGGGCGGTAATCTCAAAAGTGGACAATCAAAGCATACAATAAGAAGACAATATAGCCATGTGAAGTGACATGGAAAATCAAAAGAGATGGCATTCCTGCAGGAAGCAATACATAAGAGATATTTTAGAAGAGCATAAACAGTAAATTTAAAATGTTAGTGGTAGAGACTTTTCATTGTAGTGTACAATCTCAAGTTGACATTCATTTAGCCATTAGCCATGTGCGGTGAAAGAGGGAAGATGATCATCACAAAGGGCAGAGTTATGTACTGTTCACATTGGATAGTCAAGAATAGGAGTCAATGAGGAATACAATGTTATAGTAATAAGGCATCTCACTTAATTAATTTAATCATATTGGTTAATACTTAAGCTAAACTTAGGCACCTTAATGATTAATTATATTTATTAATTATTAAGTGTGCACACTAGGGTTTTCCTTTTTAGGTTTTCTTTAGGGTTACATGATCTCCTCCATAAGGATTGGTCTCATTTGTAAATCATAACATTATTCAATAATCATATTATGGTTTTGCTTGCACATATTTGCTCTGAGGTTTATAGAACATCTTCTTCATCGTTTTGGATATCTGTTGCATGTGAGAGGTGATTGCATGCAGGTGATTATTGGGGATTGTTAAGTTGGATTGCTCAACTTCTACATGGTATCAGAGCCTTGATATGCAACCTCTTCTCAGATTTTGGAGAGATTCAGTGAAGAGTAGTTTGGGGTCCCTTGAGGGTTTCATGCCTTGATCCTATTTTTGGCTATGGTTGCAAGATCTTATTGAGTTTGTCTCTCTATTGGGTTCTCTTGCATGGTCATTTTTGGTGCACACTGGAGGAAATATGAGCACATTTTTTAGTCCAAGGCTGTAAAAAAAGTCAAGATCAACTTTTTTTCTGCCTAAATCTGACATTTTATGCCAAAGTTACGAGGGTTTGAAGATTTTCCAGATCTAGGAGTTGCGACACTTCTGGTGCATTTTGAGGCAGATTTGACCTCGCCATCAAATCCAAAGTGTCTGAGAGATGAAAATTGACACATAACATGCCCTATTTCAGCATCAGTTGTTCATGAGGCAAAAAAAAATTACTCAATAGGCCATACAACCCACTAGGTATAGGGTACGATATAGTTGCAGAAAAAAATATATAAATTTTTATATGGTCTGCAATTTTATTCATTGGGCTATTATAACTTTATTTTGCGCAATCAATTTTTTTTTTTGGCGGCATTCTATTTTTATAGTAGGGGTTTAATTATTTCTATGGGTATTGAGTTTGTGCTACCTTTGTACCACTCTGTTGTTTGTCAGCCCTGACAGCCATTCCATTGAAGACCCCATACGGCCCCCATGGTTTCCTCTCTAGTTAGTCTCCATTTGTGAAAATTTTCCCTTGCCACGTCAACTCCCTTCCTTGCCGGTTTCTTCCCTACTACTACCACTATTAACTCCTCCATCATTGGTTTCTACCATTGGCCCAACCACCGATGCCTTCTCCTAGTTCCCTCAAATCTCCCACCGTCGACAACTGCTTGTAACCCCCGCGCCCGATTACATTGAGTCTATGGGCTCATGCATTGGGGGCTCTATTGCTAGCAGTGGTACCACCTTTATTCTACCCACCCACCACCTACCTGGTGGCAGGATTTATTTTTGGATTTTTCTTAACCCCTGGTCATATGGCGTACCAAGGGCCAAAGCAAAAGGAGCCAAAAATTTTCTCCTATTTAGCCTACAAGTACCCTGATTTTCCCTCATATAGCTGTTTTTTTCATTTCCTCATAACTTTTGATCCCGGAGGTGAATTTTTTGAAACAAGATATCGCCGGAAAGCTAGTGAGCCAAATTTTTTGATGGTGTATTTTTTTAGATATTTTTCTGTTTGGTGGGATTTTTTTACTGTTGAATTTAGATGCTCGGATTTCACTTCATAGGGCATATCTTTTGACTTGGTGATCCATTTTTCGTGATTCTCGTGACATCAAAAAGTTGGTTCTATCCTCCACACAAATCTAACATCCATTTCAATTTTCTATTTATGCATGTTTTTGCATTCTCTCCTTTTGCAATCATTGGGTGTTGTAATAAATGAACTAATATAAAGTTCCATCTTGGGGGTTCTCTCATGTATCTTTGTGATTGATGGTGTCCTTGGGGGTCTTATGGAGTCCTCCATCTTTCATCACTTAGTTTTTTTTCTTTCTATTTTTGGGAGGAGTTTTGTCCCCATGTGGTTTTCTCCTTTACCCCGTTTGATTTAGTTTGCATTACATTTGTACATGGGTACCTGATTAGGCCTTGTTGTTGGGACCCATCTTTGCTTTCATGCACCTTTTTCTAGTGTTTTAGCTACTCCCTAAGTTCATCTTAAGGGGGGTGTTAGAATAATAAGGCATCTCACTTAATTAATTTAATCATATTGGTTAATTAATTAAGTCACTTATTACTTTAGGTTTACTTAAGCTAAACTTAGGCACATTAATAATTAATTATATTTATTAATTATTAAGTGTGCACACTAGGGCTTTCATTTTTAGTTTTTCTTTAGGGTTACATGATCTCCTTCATAAGGATTGGTTTCATTTGTAAATCATAACATTATTCAATAATCATATTCTAGTTTTGCTTGCACATATTTTCGCTAAGGTTTATAGAACATCTTCTTCATTGTTTTGGATATTTGTTGCACATGATAGGTGATTGCATGCAGGTGATTCTTGGGGACTATGAAGTTGGATTGCTCAACTTCTACATACAAATTGGCAGTCAGTTGATATCACTCACAACAAGAATCAATAGACAACCATCTATGACAGAGTTATTTCCATCATGGTAAAATGATCAGCCATAGCATAAAGAGTTACCATGAATATTGGGGAACATTAGAAGTTCTCATTGAAAGGACAGTATAGTGCATTCCAATAGAGAAGCCCCAAGCATCATAATAGCTACAAGACATGAGAAATGAAGGAGACAGTCAAAATAGCTACCATATGCTTTAGGATACCATGCATGAAAAGGAATCAATAGTGAGCAGCCATCTACATTTAAATACAGTTGTATGAAAGAGAATTTCAAATGAAAAAGTATGCTACAATGATCTAATACGTATGTCTTCAAAGTGACCAATGCAAAGATGGTCTCAAATCTGCAATATGATAGTGTGAGCAAGATAAAAAGAAATTGTTGAGTCTAAATTCTCAATCAAAAGTATGTATATGCATGTTTCCAAGATAACATCTATGACAAAATATTATCACAGTGAGTTGCAAAGGGTAATTGCCACAAGATAATGAAATAGTTTGAAGAGATTTAAAACTCAAATGCATAAGTTATGATGTTATTCCTAAAAAACAATGAAAAATGAAAGGCATAGGTTATAGAAAGACCCAAATGAGAAAAATGGAAAAATGTTCAAGCTTGTTCCAAAACATGCATACCCAAAATGAAAAGCCTCTTTTCTCTTTCGTAACTATGCAAAATAGAAATACCCAATGCAAAATGGATTTTTTTTTAGAATGAACAAAAATGCATCAAACCCAGCTCAATTCTTCATGGCAGTAGCCTGAAGAAATGATTTTCTTCACAAGGTGAAAAATCCCATCTGGGTATTGTTTCAAAGTTTGAATTACAAAAGAAAAAGCTAATATTTTCACCATTTTGCCACTGGTTGGAGCTCAAAATGAGCTTTAATTTTCAAAAAAAATGGAGAAGAATCAAGGTATATGTCAGAAGAGAGCTTCCCTAAGCTCAAAATTTTTGTTCTCATTAAAAATGCAAGTGTTTTCGCCATAGAAAACCACTATCAAGCTTCAGAGAACACCTCAATGATAGTTGAGAGCAAATAGAACTTTCACATATAAAAGGCACAAGATTTGCATCACAAAAAGGTGTATGGCCACAACCTTGACATCTTAAGTAGCTTTCAAAATGGAGGGTACAAGGCCGGATTTTTGTTAAGGAAAAGCATTTACCTCATTTTTCTAGTGAGGAATCTCCAAGAATCATTCATAAATCAGCCATAAACCATTCTACAGAACTCATCATTAAAACCCCATGGCAGACAAAAGAGGAGCTTCATGAAGGTTTGATAAAAAAATGAAATACTTTTTGCATTTTTTCATTGTTTTGTGTTAGGGTTTGAAACCCTATTGAATTTCAACCACCAGAAGGTATTTTTACCTTGTTTTTTAAAATTACGAACACAATTTAATATGCTCCATGGGCTAAGACTTCAAGTCTTATGACTTGTGCTTTTTTCCTTGTGATGGAAATTCTTCATCATGTGTGCCTTAGTGAATTTTGATGTCTCTTATTACCTTGCATAAAAGTCTTCAAGACTTATATGGTGTATTAGGTCGAACCTTGTCTCCTAATTGCATTAATTTAAGTGGTATGACATTTTAGTTAAGTGATGTTAAGTATAACTCACTTAATGATAAATGATATTTCAAAATGCAAGGTAATGGTGAGTAATGCCTTAGGGTAATTTGAGTTGGGTAATGTTCTTGCAAGCCTTGAGGAATGGTTGGGGGATTTATTATTATTTTTGCATTTATTCTAAATTGTGAAACATTGTTAAAGTGATGTGTTTACAAATCACTTTATTTGATGTTACTTATAATGCAAAATGTTGATGTGTTTCAAAGAACGGTGGGGCCTCTTGTTGTTTAGCATTTGTTTCCTGAAATGTAAAATATTTTGATTAAGTGATGTTATTATAAGTCACTTAATAAAATTATTATCTTAAATGCAAAATAGACTATTATGCCTTTACAAAAAGCACCAAAAGTGTGGGTCAAACAGGTTGAAGACATGTGTGAGCAAAAATGATGACTATCCAACATGGAAAAAGTGCATGAGGTTGTATTTGACTATTTTTGGAGGGAATGGGTTATTTGGAGTCAATTTTGTCACGTTTTTAGTGTGACTATGGTCTTGGCTTGACCTTGCTTGATGTGGAGGACAGTTTTGAGTGATTTTAGAAGGTTCTTTTTGGCCTTTTCTGCTGCATCCAACTAGAATCTTCTAGATGAACTTGTGTGAAATATTTTTAAATTTTTTTTTCTTAAGTAACTTCAAAATATGTTGTTGGAGTTAGTTCTTTCTTTCCAATAGAGTGATAGCTTATTTTTTGGCGTTACCTTTTTAACAGGAGCAGTATTGTAACTTAGGGATATACTTGTATACTAGTGAGTACTTTGGATCAATGATATTGAATATTTTCCTTCTCATTTCATGCTTTATTGTGTGCATCTAGTGGTTGATCAAATTACTTGTGAAATTTAGCTTTTCCTTGTAATTTGGTCTCATTGTTAAGAACTTGTTTTGTAGAATAAGTGTATTGTTGTAGGTTATAAGTTGTGTTAGTAAATGCAAATGCTTTTAGATGTGAAATATTTTCCTTCTAGGAGTTTTATTTTTAGAACTTCCTTATAAAATACTTATGCAAGAATGCATACAGAATGAGTTGTGTAAACTAGAATTTGTCATTGTTTTTAATTGTGTGCAAGTTGTTTACAGGTCTTAGTTAGTTTGGTGAATTTCATTTTAAAAGTTTTCAGTCAATTTTAGTTTATGCAATCTTCTTACTCTTTCCTCAGGAAATTATTATTTTAGCAGTAGTCTAGGTGACATCAAAAGGGGAGCCAACCCATAATCTGGAGGTCTACTTCACAATAAGATACCCTGAAACTAGTCCCATGTTGCTCCAAATTTGTTGAGTTTCCACAACTTGGAATGGGGTACAAATTTGGATGTAACAAGAATATTTTTGGAGTTACATAAATCCTTCACCACCACCCATACATCTCTTCTAATGGATCCCCAACATTTTTGATAGAAACATAGGGAGATCATCCAAACTAAGGGATTTGTTTGGATGTAATTGGAAATTCACTTTTTTATTTCTAAATCAGTTTCTAGAGCCATCAAAATCTCATTATCTCATTCCTTTATTTAGCAAGAAATGTTCTATGTCACCACTAGCCACTACCATATTTTTGAAAAAATGATTGCAAGATGTACATATCTTCACAATTTGTTAGATGATGGATATCTATTGAAGAAATGCTATTTAATTCTATTTTGGCTTCTACTAACATTTGAAGCACCATGGAATGAAGAGGGAGTGGGGGGGAGATTTGAAATCTGGGGATGATTTTGCAGAGGATGGTGATGATTTTGTAGGCATAGATGATTTACTACTGGGTTGGTTGTTGGTGCCATTCTATGGGGTTGTTGAGGAGTGGTGTTGGTTGTTGTCTTTGGCTTGGGTTGTGCTGATGTGGTTCTGTTTGTTGCTTTCATCCTTTTGGGAAGCTGTGGTTTGGTTCTAGGTATTATTTTCCTGCTGGGGAGCTATTTTTCAGGTCTAGCTACTACTTTCACCCTATGGAGTTTTGCCTAGTTCTTCTTTGCTAGATTTGTGATTTGGTGCCTATTCATTTCTTCCTGTGGACTAGGTTGTCTTGTTGCCTATGCTGACATTTGAAGCATCAAAAAAAATTCATGTGTTTAAATCTCTTTCAACTAACCAAGTTCTTTAGATTTGGATTTCCATTTAATCTCTTCTCTAACTAATATTTATGCAAACCAAGGCATCAAATCCTTTTCTTTTAGGTGATCTACTTAAAACGTAGTTAAGGAAATAACATTTTGATTTAACTCCTCTAGTTCCTTTTCTATTATAACCTCATCCTTAAAAATTATTTTGAAATAATTTGTGTTCCAATCATTAAGCTTTGTTTCAATGTTAAACATTTTAAAAACAAGATGAACATCTTTGTTCCTTTTAGATTCATTGGCTTAAAACGCTATTGCTAAATTAAATCCACTAAATCTTCTTTTATGACCCACATCTTCTCAAATCTAAATTGGTATTTGAGAGGGGGTTTATCTTCTGAGATTGTTAATATTATTAGATGGGTATGTG
>VDFB02064816.1:0-14038 GCA_007258455.2 Sequoia sempervirens | reverse complement strand
TTGTGGGAGTGTAAAACAGATATAAAATTGCAGCAAGTAAAGGAAGAGCTGTTAGTACTACTAACTAGCTTTACAAAGAATAAGAATAGCTGCAAATAGAATAGATAATCTTCCAAGAACATTAAACAGTTAGAGTATCACTTCCTCTAACATTTACAATGATATAAGATGAAGAATTGAAGCTCAAACCAGCATTATATCAAAAACTAACAAGTCTGATATAAAAATCTGCAATCTGGAAATGTCTATCAGCGAACAGCAAACTCATAAAAATGATCACAACTCCTTCAATATACCTCTGAATTGAATGAAACGAAATGCAAAGTCTCTTTGGAGGATAGGCGCCCAAACTCAAACCACAAAACTGCATCAAAACTCATGATATTATTTTGCACGAATCCCAAAGCACTCTCAAGATGGTACAGCCCTCAAGAGGGGCGATTTCTCTTGCTAAAAATCAAATACTTGGAATTAAATTCTGAAATTCTCCAAATATGATCGCCATTAGCATAGAATTGCAAGGATCAAATACCCATAACCAAAATAAATTCACATCAAAAGCTGTCAATGAAAAACACCTTCAGCTGTGTATACATCAGCAACATTAAAACTGAAATTCTCACCAAAATTCACCAACTTTGAAGCACAATCTGCTAGTCTGATTGAGAAGCAGCAATAAGACCAACTAGGTGTTGTCTTTCAAAGACGAAATTGGATTGGAACTAGGAGGTAAGCATCCAAGTATTAAACAAGTTAGTTTTGACAAAGATAACATTAGCATAAGCAAACATTGATGCCAATCAAAATTCTTCAAAGAACAATATATAAGTTTTGTTGGCAAATGAAGCAACAAGAACTCTTCAAATTCCAAGAAGTTGGAATCACTTCAACTTCCCAAAAGGACTTCACCTTTTTGCCTTTTACTTTTGAAATAATAAAATATCATTCAACTTCCCTTTAGGCATCCATTTCATATTGCAACAATAAAGCATTTATTAAATACTAAATGCTCACTTGACCCTTTATGTCCCCTTCTTTAAAACAACTTCTGAAGTCATCAAGCCTAGGCATGGGGTACAACTTAAGACATGAAAATTGACTAAGTCTGAAACTCAGTCCAAGGAGAAAACCAAACCCAAAGCCAAACTAAGACTGATGGATAACAAGATGACTTGAGTTGAACTGCTGATGATGCCACTGCCAAAATTAGACTTACTAAAAATAGCCACCGCCAAAAATAATAGTAAGTTTACCTCAAAACCAACGTAGTGAACTGAAATGGAAGCAAGACTTAATGAAAGTCGACAACTCCAACCATCAAGTTAAAAATTAGTATTTCTCTACTCAAAAATAGTAAATACCTAGAAAGCCACAAACCTTCCAAGCAAGGGAAACCCTAATTTCACTTTTGATCAACTCCACGGATTTCCTCGAAATAAAGCTATCGGGCCAAAGAAGAGCTGCATGGCCAAAATGGGGACATTGGCTAATACTCCTCGAAGCAATCCCAAAGCCAATCCGGCAGCATAACTTTGCAAATTCATTAGATAAACAAAATGAGGACCCCGAGCTCCAATTTATAACTTCCAAAGAGCTTTCTAGAAGGTGCACCCTAATCCCAAGCTGCTTTTAGGTTTAAACTTTGACCCAAACACTTTCTTCCCAATGGCGTACTTTCCTTGTGAAATATTAATCACTTCTCTTTTTTAAATAAAATATAATCTCCTTCAAAAAAGCGTCCATTTTCCCTTTGAGCAATTATAAACTTTAGAAATATTAAAATATTTCCTTCATGAGAAAATACCCCTCAAAGTCCCCTTCTTTAAAACAACTATTAAGTTATAACACTAGGCCAAAGGGGTATTTTAAAAATAAAACATTTTGACTTAAAATAACTTATATCTTCGAAATGAACCCCTTAAGCCAAAAATGAGAATTACCCAATGAACTGCCAGAAGAGGAAAGTTGACTGAATTGATGCCGACTGGACCACTGCTAAAATTAGAATTTACTAAAAATAGTAAATTCCTGAAGATGCTCAGAATGCCAAGAAAAACATACACTGCGAAGCCCTCTGAAAACCCAGAAGGAATCCAAAATCCAAACACCCAAACTCCAACAAGCAAAACCCTGAATCTTCAAGAGAACCCATCAAATAGCCGGAAACCCTAATTTTGCCACTGACTAGCCAACAACACACTGGGAATAGGCCACCAATCACTGAAAAGTGAAGAGCTAAAAAGGAGGACATTACAATTTTCTACATGGATTTAGCACTCTATGTTGATGACTTGAGGGTGATTCTATGCAATGGCTATCTTGAGATCTCAAACTTGTTTACACTCCCTTCAATTTCCAAGGTGTAATTAAAGTAATTTAAAAGGAGTTTAACAAACCTGGTCTAATGATAGTGGTAAGAGCTAAGGGACAGTACTGGTCCCAGCTCCTTTTTGGTTTTTTGGTCCTCTATTTTGGCAAGTTTTTTAATATGCTTGTTCTAGCCAGTATCACTACTATATAGTTTTCCAGCTTTTTCTCATATTGTAGATCGTTTTTATTTAGGAGTGGGCCGCTACAAAACCCACAACTATATTATCTAAAATATATATTACTAATTCATTATATAAATATTATAATAAATTAATTAAATACGTAAATGTATTTTACTTATTTAATTAATTAATATATAACAGATATAATATAGAAATATAGATATCAAATTTGAGGCAACTGATTCTTATGTATAGTTGAAACTCAAGGTTTAAAAAACAAAAAAACAAAAAGTTAATCGACTGATATCAAGTTCAATATTTTTTTATTTTTTTAAAATTTGATGTGTGTGAAGGTTACACAAGAGTGGCTATGTAATATAGGAATTCTACAGGAAATTGCTTCCATTAACCAAAAAGTGGGAATAATAATAAGAACAGAATGTGATGAGGACCATCACAAGAAAATATTTTTTCTTTATAAGGAATAATTGATCTGTGCAGAATTCATGTAAATACTGAAAAAAGGCAAACCCTTGCTAAACACTTAGTGTGATTGCAGGAAAAAAATTCTTCCATTTCTTATCCATGCAACTGGAGTAACATAGACAGAAAATTCTAACTCCAACCAAATAACTTCGAAAAATCTATTTCATTACATTCTGTACAGTTTTTTTTAAATTAGAGTATTAACAAAATAATGAAATTCAAATTCCTTGATTTACCCACACTACAGAAGCAGTTGCTTAAAAATTAAGCTATTCTATGGAACACAAAAGATATTATTAGCATGCCCACAAAAACAGCAAAAAATAAAATAGATCGTTTGCTTTTGTATATAAGTTTCCAAAATAATGAATGAAAACAAATATATGAATTGAAATCTCTTCTGTGCATCAAGTCCATAAAGTCTAGAAAACATATAGATACCTTCCTTTGCCTAACTGACACATTGCCACTTGTATCGGCTTCCTTGCTGCTCACAATCTTCTCAATATCACTAGCCTTAACACGAAACTTCATACTTCCCAGCTGCACCAATAAACTGACATCATCTTTTGAAGGGGCTTCTACAACAGTGGCTAATTTACTACCTAGTCTTTTAACAACAACTTGATCTCCAATCTTGGGAATAGGCAAATTAGAAGAATCGTCCTGGGAATTCAACACCTCTTTAGTATTTGAACAGTATTTTCCCACTATAGAGGCTATGTCTGCTTGAGTTTTTCTCATAAATTCAGCTAAATCTGTGTTTTCTCCATATATCTGCTTCTTGAACTTTGCAATGGCTTCATCAATCTGATACTTTGCTTCAGTTATTTCTTTTTTTGCAGCTTCTACTTCCATTAGCTTCAAGTCCACTTCTCGTTCATCAAGATCTTCTGTCTCACCAAGAAGCTACAGCATTCCCAATAGCAATAATGAGAAAATTTAAAAAGTAGTAGCATCTCACAAATTGGTTTTCTCAAGGCATGGTAGAACTTCTCTGTTACTATGCATCTTTTGCACTCTAATTTTATGGTCTTAAGAAAGTAACATGCTCTAGAGGACTTTGAATAAATATTCCAAACAACTGTTACCAAAGCATCAAAATAATCATGAAAAAATTATTCATCACAATTTAGTAATGTCTCATTTTTCCTCTATTTCTATTATAAAAAGATTCAAAAATGCTTTCTTCTTGGAAAAATAACTGATGTTTTTTTTCCCAGTTTACTGTTTTACTTAATTAATCTTTTTGATCGAGATTTTAGCAATAAGTTACTGTTTGCAATTTTGGCAACCTTGCCCCAAACATCCTTTGCTCTGCCTCTCTTTTCTTCCCTCGAGGCATTTGGCATGGCATTTTGATTTTTTCAGATTTTCTCTTTTTGAGTGAATATATGCAAGCATGAATAAAGCATCATTTTCTTCCTACCAATGGAAAAGGCAAAGCAAGCTTACCTAAAACCTAAACATTGAAGTGGAAAAGGAAGAGAAACATTGTAAATCTTAAATTTCAAAAGATCATCCAAAGTTGGACATATATGTAAGCAACAAATAATTGTGCTGATAAAACATGTGGGGCACAAAATTGAACCTTGAATCAAGCAAGTTAGCATACATTATTAATCATGAAAAATAAAGAATAAAATACACCAATGGCTAAGACAGATATTAGAAATAGATTAGGGTCTCCATAGCTGAAAATGAAGAAGCGAATTTCCACAGCAAAGCAGAGTAGAAAGTCACACGATGGGGAGCGGCAAATGGCAAATAGGAAAAGTTGGCATCAAAAGGATTGGCAGGCAAGACCCCTCCCTCGATACGGTGGATGCCTGTTTCATCAGCCATGGAGAAGTGAGACATGGAGAAGACAGGAGCCAGCGGAAGGTTTCTTTGACCAAGGTTTCGAGGACGACAACAATCTTGCGACTGGTGCGAACAGAGTCCCGCTCAACAGCAAACCTCCAAATAAGTATATCTCCCTCATCTTGGAAAATAATGCCCTAAAACTGAAAATAGCTGGACTGAAAGAGAAAGCATTCTTTATCATATGGGTGGGGGAATGGTCATCAAAGGGCCACAATTTGAATTGGTGTCACAAACAATGGGGGAAGGACATCCTTCTAAAATCTCTCCCAAGGGGTTTCTTCATGATCGAATGCCTGAGTGTAGAACACAAGATGGAGATAATTAGGGGCAGCCCCTATCTAATGGATGGTGCAGGCTTTTTCATCAAGGATTGGGAGCTAAACTTCAACCCTCTCAAACAAGAGGTTAAGATGGCACCAATTGGGTTACCACTTTACAACCTTCCATAGGAGTATTGGGACAAGGAAACCCTACAAGCGATAGGAGACAAGATTGGGACCTTCATAAAAGCGGATGAGAAGATAGAAGGGGGGGACTTTGGCATCTATGCACGAATCTGTGTTGAAGTAAGCCTAAAAGAGTGAATCCCCTATGAGATTGAAATACTTTCGGACACGGGGGTATGGAGACAAAGAGTGGAAAAGGATGTCCCAATTTTAATCTGCAATTCTTGCACTGCCTTTTGCCATATTGCGGAGGAATGCAGTAAAGGTAAAAGAAAAATGGAGGAAGAAAGGGTTTCAAGCCCTAGGGCAAAGGCTAAAGGAAGGAATGGGAGGCTCGGGAAAAGCATTAGTAGAACCATAGATCAAGGATGCTCCTAAAGTAAACTGTGTGCCAGCTACATCAAATTCAACACCGAGAGAGGCTAGCATTGCAAGCCCAACAATTGTTGAAAAGGTTAAAATCATTAATGTGAGCGAAGAAGCCACTCAAAATAAAATCAGGGACCAATCTGCAACCAATATTCACCCACCCAGCCCTAAGGGGCAAATGGAGATTCAAGGTTTGGTGGAACAAGCATCAGATGAAGAAATTGAAGAAGACAACAGAGATGACAATGTGGACGTGCTCTAGAGGAAAGAATGTTGGAGCAATCCTCATCCAAGATAAAAAAAAGCTGAAGAACGGGGAAAAGGGGCAGAGGGCGGAAATCAAATAAAGCCAAATTGGAGATTACGGGGAATGCAAAAGGGCAGAGGGAAATGAAAAGAGAAGGGATCCCCCCTTCCTAAAGAGCCATGATTCTCCTATCCTGGAATGTCAGGGGTCTCAATGCCCCTAACAAGAGGCGGTTGCTCAAAAGCCAAATTCATTTTAGCAAATCAGACATTGTTTTGTTACAGGAAACAAAGCTATCCATAGAAGAGTTAGAGAAATTGAAGAACAAGTGGAAGAAATGGCAAGGAATCTTCACACCCGCAAACGAAGCCTCTAGAGGACTGGGACTTTATGGGACCCCTTCAAGGCTTCAATCGAGCTCATCAAAGAAAGCAAAGAATGGCAGCTCAGCAAAGCAGAGTATCTTCCACAGAATGTTAACTTTTACTTAATAAACATCTACAGCCCAAACACGAATGTCCAAAGAGCGGAGTTATGGAATCAATTATCATTGATTTGTCATGAGCCACAAAATGAGGCCATCATCCTTGGAGGGCATTTCAATGCCATCCTTAGCCAGGAAGAAAAAAAGGGGGGAGAACCCAAGAGCAATAGGTCATTGTATGATTTCCAAAGCTTTGTCTAGAACAATACTTTAATTGACATTAAGGCGGTAAATTGCATTTTCACTTGGTCGAACAAGAGACACGATCACATGTTTGTGGCAGAAAGATTGGACAAGTTCTTTATGGGGGGTAATTGGGTGTCATCAAAATTGATAGGAAAAGTCGAAATATTGGGGCTTTATGGTTCGAACCATTCCCCGATTCAACTCACCTTTACTCTGGACCACAAACCTAGCAGATGTCTGTTCAAATTCGAGAAGATGTGGCTATGGGATAAGGACATAGACAACAAAATTAGTGAATGGTGGCAACAAGCACCACATGGTAGAGTAACAAAAATGTTTGTTGTATTCAAGAAACTTACATACATAAAAAGGATGCTAAAGGAAAGGAATTTTAAACATTTCAAAAACATCTTTGAAGAAAAGGGAAATCTGGAAAAGGAACTCGCAGCATTGAATGAAGAAATCATAAGGAGTGGAATGGTTCCGAACACATATTTAAAAGAAAAAGAACTAAAGGCAAAATATGCAAAAGTACTTCAAAGAGAGGAAATCTTTTGGCACCAAAAATCAAGGGAGTGTTGGTTAAAGGAGGGGGACAAAAACACTAAATACTTCCACAATATAAAAAAAAACCACCGAAAACTCAATAGTATCACTTACATAAAGAATGAAGAAGGAACAAGGTTTGAAACTGTTAGTTTTATGATCAGATTTAATGCACAGAAAATTAATTCAAAATCAGACACAATAACACAGCAGATACCCTGGGAAAACCCTCCTCTTGAGGGAGAAAAACCCAACAACAATTATATCTCTTATATATATGAGCAATGGCAACAAGTTACATTACAAAGAGGCCACACACAAGGCCAAAGATCAGTATCAGCAATGGCTGTAACACAAACTAGTAGTCTGACCTTCAATTCGCACTTGAATAAACACAGAATCTGTTCCTCTATGAATTCACACTATTCTTCTTGAAGAGCTCGCACTTAATGGAGAAGGAGATCGAACTTGCTTGATGTGCAAATGAGAGGAAATGACCTCATATAAATACATTGCTAGATAGGTCGCACCCTTTCAATAAACTAGGTCGGCCACCAAGAAATAAATACAATTAATAATAATGAATTACAATGAAGGTCAGCCAAGGAAGAATGATGCAAGGAAGTCGTCCAGAAATAATGTTGCCATTTACACATATAAATAATTTATATCTTCACTTGGGGCTGGAAGAATTGAACCCGAAGCTGCTAACATCAACAGAAACATCGGAGGATATAGGCAATGAAGTTGTGAGCTACTTTTAAGGCCTTCTAAATGCAAACAACAAAATCGACCCTGTTGTCCAAGAAGAAGTTCTCAACGAAATTCCTTGCATAATTACAAAAGCTCAAAACCGGGCTCTCTACAATCCGCTTTCAAAAGAGGAGGTGAGGCAGGCAACCTTGCAACTGTTGGGGGACAAAGCCCTGGGACCTGATGGTTTCCCAGCATGCTTCTATGGAATGTCCCCTTCTCAGTCCTAAGCTTTTCAGTGACTATTATCCTATTCCCAGAGTCTTGTAGGCTATTTGGAGGCGTTTCAGGGGATTCCAAGATTCTTGGAGGATTCTTGTCGGCACTTTCAGGGGGTAAATGCAAACGTTTGCCAAAGTGTTTTTTGGGTTTTTCTAGGTTTTTCTAAGATCCTTAGTCGGCCAGTATTGCTATTTTTAGCAATGTCTATTTTTAGCATTTACTATTTTTAGTAAGTCACAGCTACATCTCAATTTGGGATAATTTTGCGTTTGGACACACTATTTTTAGCAGTTTCCTATTTTTAGTAAGTGCTAATTTTGGCAGTGGTCCTGGTAGTAGTTCAATGCAGGGTTTCTAGTTCTAGCAGTGGTGCCAGTTTCAATTGTTGAGTCCTAATATTTTTGGCAATATTTGCATCCACAATCTTTGGAGTTTGAAAAAGGAAAAATATAACTTAAGTTCACTTTTTGACCCCCACACCTAGGATGAATGACTTAAGTTGTTTTGAAAAGGGGGACATGAGGTTTGGATGCCCAAGAAGGAGACTTAAGCAACAATTAAATAAAATATTATTTCTTGGGATGGGCATCCCATTTGGAGGGAAAAGAAATTTGAAAATTGGAGATCTAATTCCTATTTATACCCCCCTCTATGCTCTCATTTGGTTATGCAATTTTATGATAATGAAGTGCTGTCGAATTGGTGTGAGAATCCTTGGGCTTTGAGGATGAAAACCCTCAAGGTTGGCTTTAGTTTCGGAGTTGCAAGACACTCCCTAGTTGAACGTTGGTGTGGCTCCATTGCAGGGGTTACTGTTGAGCTCATTTGGTGATGGTTTTGCTTTCATTATCAGTTTTGGATTTATATGATGTTTTCTAGATATGTTTTTTGGTGTGTGTGATGATTTGCAGCGTTGTTGGAGCATTTTTGGAGTGATATTTCAGACTTCTTGCTGTTGCTGGTCCATATTTTCCTAGCCCATCCGTACCACCTATTTGCTCATGCTGATTTGGATGTTGAAGATCTCTTTCTGGGTACTGGACCATTCTTTTCCTAAGCCTTGGGCGCCCCTTTGCTTGAATTTGCAGATTTTTTGACAAAGTTTCTGATTTTCTAGAGCTGGTCGCCCCTCTATCTGGGTCGTACATTTTGGGGCTATTGGTGCTGCTTGTTGAGGCTGCTGTTCATTCACCTTTGGGTTGCAAACTTGCCTTCATATTGACATCTAGACTTCACTAGGCCTTCATTGACAACTCTATAATGTTTGGGGGTGTTTAGGAGTGCTTGGAATGAAGTTGTGATCATCTTTTGCTTGCTGGTTGGAGGTGTTTCAGACCTATTATCTCATATCAGACCTGAACTTGCTGATGTTCGGTCCCTTTTTAGAGTTTCGGGGGTCCTTATTGAGGTATACATTGTTCATTTGTATCAAGAGCTATTGCACTTTGGTGTTGGGTATCATTTGTGTTATCATTTTCATGTATCTAACTCATTGCAGCTGTATTGTACTTGCAAACTTCATATTGTAATGAGCTCTCATTGTGACACCTTTGGTAGTACCATCAATGACTAGCTCTTGTGCTTATTTTTCTAACCCCGTTGAATAAGTGGCGCTCTTGCTAAATAAGTGGTTGAGCTTTCATTCATTTCATGTTATGCCCACTAAATAAGTGGATGAGTTTCATATGCTTTCATGTTATGCCCGCTGAATAAGCGGGGGATATTTCCTTAGCTTGGTCGGCTTGCCGCCAAGTGCTTTCTTGCTTTGTTGTAATTCCCGTTGAATAAGCGGAGGTTTCATTTCATGCTCTTGGGTTTACATACTTACCCCACTGAAGAAGTGATTTTACTTTAGAAGCATAATATTGTAAGCCTTACCACCGTATGCTCTCACCTTGCCCACATCAAGATCTAGGTGATCAGAAAGTGGAAGGTATTTTCTTTCAGTTGGTTTGATTATCACTCACCCCACTGAACAAGTGGATGATTTTCAGTTAATGCAATGTTCACCTTACCACCGTATGCTCTCACTTGCCCACATCGGGATCTAGGTGATCAAAAAGTGGAAGTTTGCTTTATTTAGTTGTTTATCATTATTATTTAGCTAACACTAACGAGTGAAGTTTGGAAAAAAATTGTGGTGGATATTACATTCTATCATAGGTTCTAGCATATAATAAGAAAGGATATTTGTGAAGCAGCGGAAGAGTCAAGGAAAAAGACCACTATGTTAAAAGACTGGAACAACACATTTTTAGCACTCATTCCCAAAAAGAAGGAAGTGGAAAAAATGGAAGACTTCAGAACAATCTCCCTATGCAATGTTAGCAAAACCTATGGAAAACAGGCTCAAGAAAATACTCCCTAACATCGTCTGTGAAGAGCAAAGTGGATTTACCCCAGGAAGCTCAATCACAGAGGGCATCATCATAGCTCACAAGGCCATTCATAGCATAAGGAAAGCAAACTCGGAAAGGATGATTCTCAAGCTAGACATTCGGAAGGCCTATGATCAAGTAGATAGACAATTCCTTATCAAGTTATTACAAAAGATGGGTTTTTGTAATGAATGGTGCAAATGGATCCAAAGCTACATTTGTTCCCCTAGATTCTCTATAATGGTTAATGGGAGCCCTCATGGGTTTTTTCCATCATCTATAGGACTAAGACAGGGGGACCCATTCTCTCCCTTCTTGTTTATAATAATGGTTGAAGCGTTGGGGCGCCTTATCCATGAAGCAAGGGAAAATAGAGACTGGAAGGGGTTAAGGATAGCACCGAATGTGCTCCCCGTTACTTATCAGCAGTTTTTTGATGACACTCTACTTTTTGGTGTAGCCTCTAGAAAGGAAGAAAGTACCATTAAACGCGCACTGACCACCTATTGTAAGGCCTCGAGCCAACAAATCAACTGGCACAAGTCGGAAGTGTTCTTTTTCAATATTGCAATATGGAAACAACAGGGGATCGCCAACATCATGGACCTTAAAACAAGCAAACTGCTCGAGAAATATTTGGGAGTTCCCCACTTTGGTGGGGCATTCAAGGCGAGACTTTGGGAAACTATAGAATAGAAATGCATAAACAAAATAGAAACGTGGAAAGGAAAATGGCTATCCTCGGCAAGAAAGATTACAATGTTAAAGTCTGTGATCTTGGCACTCCCCATATACATGATGTCAAGCCTTAAATTACCAGCAAAGACACATGATGTGCTAATGAAGAAATTAAGAAACTTCTTTTGGCAAGGAGTAGAAGATTGTAAGTTACTACTTGTGGCCTGGGACAAAATATGCAAACCAAAAGATGTTGGGGGCAAGCTATAAGTTGTTGTGGAAGTAACCTATTCTTGCTTCAGAACCAATAACAAAGATATGATAGGCTGGAAAATAACATCACTTTCATCAATAATTGAAGCCATAATGATTCTCATGTAATCCTAAATAGATTTGTCATGATCCTCATTGATAGCAACTAGGAAATGAAGAAACATCTATAGAATAAGATCATCACAATTATAATTAATCATGATCTCACCTTAGCCATCAATTCTAGAACCTTAACCCTCTTACTGAAAGGACTTCTGATATCACTTAACCCATAAAAAGATGTCAATGATCAATTGCATTATCTCCCTCATTTTGTCATCATTGTAAGGAACTTCAGGAGCTGTAATCCTTATAATTTCGCTTAGACAATGAGTCACAGCAAGTCTTAACTCCTTTGTGCCTCAACATCCTGTGCTCACCCAAGGAAGTCACTGCTGGAGTCATAACCATTTGAATCAACTAGGAAGGTGACTAATCTACTGAATGCAAACAATTCACCACTTCCTCCAATGAGCTGAGAAGAGCATCTTTTGACGAAGACAAATGACCAAGTTTGTCTCTTGCAATAGAGAGCTCCTTGCCCAACTTTTTGTCACTCATTCAATCTATGATTTAAATCTGAAACTAAATTTCCCCACAGGCTGGCAGGAACTTAGGCTTTGATACCACTATAATGTCCCACCCCAATCTGCCTTAGAAATTTTTGCCCTTCCAACAGTGTGTTTGTTGTCAAAATTGTATAGATTCAAGTTTGCAAGTAGATTGATGTTGGTTTAATATGTGTTTAAGCAGGTTGCATTGTTTAGACATAAGAAGACATACATTAATTTGAACCAAAACAATTCAATAATCTTTCACAAAGCATATAGACTGAAATGGTAGCTTATTTCCTTAATCGTAATGATTGATACAAGATTATATGCACATAGGAATAATTTCTGACCTTTCAACATTTGTAACAGTCAGCTGTAGATTGCATGGCTCAGATTTGTATAACAGCATCATACATTTCTTGTATTAAATCTGAAGTTATATTGCAGCACTCAGAATTATTCCCACATCCAAGCATAGGCAGCCTGAGCGTCTATTCAAACCCATACGCCATCGAAAGTGTTGCCATGACTAGCAAACTGGGATACCATGTCTAAAATATGATTCTTAGTCCTAGCGCACAGCTGGTGAATGCTTAATATTATCACTGACAAATCACTCAACTCACTGCTCAAGAGTATTGATTGGAAGGTTACAGATTTCTCTTCCAACAAATGCAATAAGAGTCTTCTAAACCTTGAACTGCTGATGGAAAATCACAACCAGCAAATAAGAAACTAACCCAGAAACAAAACCACCACGCCTATCACAGAAGGATTGTCCCAATCACAAATGGTGTCCCATTTCAAGACATTCCTTTCTACTGTGTAAGCTCCAAAATAAGAATATGATAAAACCACCAAAACCATCAAAACTCTTCCAAGCAAGGTTTCCAAACAAGATATTTTATAATATTTCCAATCACCTGCAAATTTGTCCCTGAAAGAGACTCACAAATTAGAAAACCAAAACTTTGAATGCACTATGAAATACTTGATCGATATCTCCAACAAACATTAGCCTGGGTAGATCTTTCACCACTGCGGCCAATCTTCTCCAAGAGGGTTTTCGTCCTCAAAAAGGCTGAGATGAACCAAGTCCAATCTCCAGAACCATGAGGGTTTTCAAACAAAGAGATGATTAACTTCAACATACCAAATGAGCTCTCAGTTCCCCTTTTATAAGGTTTTTAGGAAACTTTCTAGAAACTCCTTTTTAAAATCATTTTATTAATTTATTAAACCTTTTAACTTCAAAAAGTGATTTATTTTATTTTAGAACATTTTCAAGCACTGGAAGTCACTTTTTAGCATCCCAACATTTAAAGCTTTTCATCCCAGTTCCAACGAGCTATAATATTAAGGTGCCCCCTTAAATATTTTAATTAAAATAACAACCTTAGTGAAATTAATTAAATAAAGCTCAATATTACTTCCAAATTACGGGAACGGTCGAATTGCATAGGAACCGAAAATTGACTATGCAGGAATGATCCCGATGATGAAAGATGAGAAACGAACATGGTTGGGTGACTTACTAAAAATGCACTCCCTCCAAGAATCTTGGGGCCCAAACTAACAGTCAGAAATAACATCTAAAAGCATCATATAACTCCTCTAAACCATCTAAGCTCATCGGTAAGTTGGTAACATCAAATTATCCCTCTAATCATGGTGACACAAATCCGGAAAGTCAGCTCCAATTGCAGAGCAAGAGGGCCCCAAAATGAGGACATTACAACCACTTTACTAATTTGGCAAGTAGTAGTTGTAAGCACTAATTATAGAGTGTGAAGATCATAATTTGTTGGGGGTCTCATGATTATGTGATTTTAGGGGGGGTGATCTTGTGATTTTGCATTTTCTTTTGTTGGTTGCATGATTGAGTAATTTTGGGGAAGCTAAAAATGTTTGTTAATCTCTCTCCTTTCTATTTCAGTATTTTATGTAGTCCTTCCAAATCATGTAAAGGTCAAATGTGGTTATTGTGGGAAGAAAAATCATAATGAGGATGATTGTTTT
>VDFB02064814.1:0-25152 GCA_007258455.2 Sequoia sempervirens | reverse complement strand
TGATGTCACATGTTTCCATATTGGTGAAAAATTATTTTGGAAAGTTCCTATATTGACTTGGGAGTCTCGGTTAGTTGTTACTATATCAGAACTAAAGAGGAATAAAGTATTTTTTTGGCTTTATCTATTTTAGCTGCCCAGGATCATATAAATAAGATATGGGTTGAATATGGATAAGTTTTTTTTCTTGGACATAGGTGTGCAAGATGAGGATTGACTTAGCAGGTTGATTTGAAAGCTCATTTTTTTGAGCTTTTATAGATATTGGATTTGTAGAAGATTGAGGATGCTTTTTAGGCCTCTATCTTGGTGCTCTATATAAATATGAGAGTTTGCTTGAGGATGAGAGGATAATTTTTCATTGTAGGGTTATGTTAACGAATTTCCTCTAGAGAAGAGCAAGATGTAAATCTCCATGTTAAGGCTTAAAGATTGGAAGTGTATTATAACAATGTTTGTTGCAAATTAATACATTGGTTCAATGCTTTGGATTCTAGGGTTTTTTACCCGAAAGGGTTTTCCCCACGTATATTGGTGTTTTTCTCTTTGTCTTTTATTCTTCTATTATTTTTCTTTCATGTTTTTAAATTGTTAATTTACATGTTGTTATGCTACCAAAATTTACTTAGATCTACATTATATTTCTTCTAAGGGTTAATATGATGGAAATTGAACTATGTTTGTTTCCACTTTAATGGTATAGTAGCATGTGCTTGTATCAAGTATTTAAAATCTGGTTTTAAAGAAACATAATATAACAAAGGTGTATATTGGTTCTCATAAGTCTTTCTAGGTTCATATTTCCCTTTCAATTGGTATCAGAGCTCAAATCCATGGTTTGTATGTGCTTGCATGTGCATGCATGTGAGTTGCATGTTTTTGCATGTGAGTTGCATGTACTTGCATGTGCTTGAATGTGTTGAATTCGTGGTGTTTAAGGTTTTATATATCTATTTTGTTGTGATTTATTAGCTTGGAAAGCTTGAGGGAATCTATTTTGAAGGAATTGGTTGATTATTAATCCTTGTGTGAGTGGAAGTTTTGTAGTTGATCTTGTTTTCAAGAGACAATAGGAATTTTGAAGGATCAAGAAGATGGATTTTTATGGATTTGATCATGTGGTTATATTTGATATGATATTGATTTGGAGCTCATGTTTGACAATATATTATAACCGTCCTGCATGGTGGTGTTCTTATATTCTATGTTTGTGTGCAATAGAGTATTCGTGTTGGGTGTGTGTTCTTGGCTCCCTAGTCATATGGAGAAACTTCAATTTTCATGACTATGGTTTGATGTGCTTATATTGCATGCTTGGATTTCATTCTTGGAATTGGAAGGTACTATTTAATTAGCCCTAAATACATGTAGGCTATGGAGTTGATCATTGGATGATTTGAAAGCTTCTAGAATTTCCTAGCTCCTTCGTATGTGTGAACGGGAAAAAATACTTGTTAGAAGATGAGCAACAAACAAAAGAGTGCAAACAACAACTATAAACACCCTACACCTCAAGATTGGAAAAATGTTTAACTTAACAAAACAAAATGGAATATTTTACCTTGTTGAGTTGTCCTTGGGTTGGCCCTTCGATCTTTGATGTTGTATGCTCCTTTGATGGCAAGAGATGAAAGATGAATGCAAGATGAATGGAAAATAGGTGATAATGGATGAAAATGCAAGAATTTGGCTAAGTATGGCTCAAAAGAAAATTTTGCAAGAGTTTGGTTAGCATAAATGATCTCCCCCCAAAATGAGAGAAAAGAGGGGGTATTTATAGAGAATTTTGCATTCTCTAGAGAAATGGATGGTTGGGATTAAGCCAACAAAGCTGAGATGTAGGGCTATGGTGAGTTGAGAACTCACAAGCCCTCACATCTTGAAATGTGGCAAATGAAGTGGCCTAAGAAGAATGATGTATAAATGAGTTGGAAGGAGAGTATACGACATGGAGGTACTACATAATACCTTGGGATTGGACAAGATCTCCTCATAAAGGAGGTCCTTGTCCCCATGTGGGTGAAAGGACATGTGAGGAATTAAAAATTTCTCAAATATCCACATGGGAATGAGAGAAATAATTTTAAATTCTTTGAAATGCATTGGGGAATTAAATGTGAATTAAAAATTCACATGGAGAATGGAGTGCCTTCTCCAAAAGGAGAAAACATTTAATAGGGTTGACTTAGGACACATGACATGGAGATTAGGTTGACCTAATTAAGTGATTAAGGTTGTGCAAGTATCTGATTAGACAAATTAATGACATATTAGAGGCAAGTGGAAGATTAGGAAGAGTTTAGATGTGGCTTGATGTGACAAGTCAAAGATCACATGGGGAAAAAAAAAGGAATTTAATATTCCTTAGAAGGATAAAAGAAATTAAAAATTTCTTGAGAGGTTGATTAGGCTAGTTAATGAAGGATTAGAAGAGGGTTAGGTGGCTAAGAGAGATTAGAGGCTAACTTGCAAAAGTTGGAGGATGTGACACATCTTAATCAAGGAATAGGCATGTGCACATCCCTAATGATGAGATTAGGAGGAATAATTAGGATTAAGAAAGGGATGTGACATGTGAAAAATTAAATAAATGTCATATTTATTTAATTCATTTGATGAAAAGGAGGATTAAAGAGATAAGATATTTATTTATTAATTAAATACCTTAGGGATTTGGTAGAATTAAGGATATTAATTAAATAATAGTGATATTACTTAATTAATGCAAATAAGGGGATGCTTAGATGAAAGGGGATAAATTTGGATAAATTAAGTGTCCAAATTTAGGTGTCTATAGTATGCTTGTACATGATGGTGGTTGTGGAGTTGGTCTAGAAATAAGGATAGAGTTTCTATACCTCTTCTTCCTTTGGTTGGTTGTACTCACATGTTTTAGTTTCATGTTGGTTGGATCTAAATGTTTTTTAGATTTTTTCGCTCAAAATCTATGGTTATGCTTATCTATATTATTTAATTTTAATGGTTTAACTATTCTAGTTTTTTTAGACTTGTGGGTCTTCCAAATGATAAATGGATATGGATTTGCATATGTGTTAGTGAACATAGCGATTTTGTAGGATTTACATGTTAATAAATATATGTGGTTTGTAGATCTATGGAGATATTGTGTTTGGACTCTTGGATTTTTCTACATGATGTTTTGTTTAGATTTGTAGGAATGCTTGATTAGTTCCTTGACTATGGTACTCAGTTGTGGATTTGTTTGGAAAATTGGATTTGCTAGTGATATGGTGTTTGAGTCTTGAAATCTACATGTTATCTTCTAAATGATATCTCAGTTTCTCATGTTACTAATGTGATTATAATTTTGTATGTTTCATTGGTTATGGATCTATGAGTTATGTAGTTTTTGGATTAGCCACCCATTGGTTGTAGTGGCATGACTCGAATGTAGAATGTCTATATCCACGATATTGATTCAATGTTGATGCAAACTTTATTGGTTGGCCTTGTCTGTGGTCATTTGTACATCAGTATGTTGCATTGAGATGAGAGGATGGATGAAGCTAAGTATATGGATAGTCAGTTATGAGACTTTTAGCATGTTGTTTATCTTCTTAACATGGAGATCTTGGTTCTACTTATTATTTTGTGTTGCTGATATTGCAAGTGAAGTATTTTATTCTATTAGAGCAATGGAGAGTCTTCATTTAGGATATGGATATCATGATTTCATGGAAATCTTAGTATCATGATTTATTGGGAGCTTTGGTAGTGATTTGGATTCATCACTTGGTGATGGATGATCTTCTACAATGTTTGTTGGTGTCATGGATGGACTCTTGGATTCTATTTCTTCCATGCAGTAAGGGTTCTTTGACATCTTGGGTTTCATTGACAAGAGATGGTTATCTTCATGTGGTTTGGAGATGTTGACATCTTAGTTAGCCATGGAGGACTCTTTAGTCTTGGCTGAGGTGTAATGGTTTGTCATTTGACATGTGATCCTTATTTGATAGGATGGTTATTTATTATGTCATGATGTACTCTTGATTACTAGTTTAGAGATTTAGTATGATACAAGTGCATGATATGCTCATTATAACATATGATATTTTGAGGAGATGTGAGATCATGATGTCACGATTGGGTTCCTAATTCCATGGTTGGATATTTGACAATGGTCTGGTTGGTTCTCTTGGCATTGAGTACATTGACCATTTGCTTGGGAGATTCATGACGTGTAGTGTTTCATTTGGATATTAGCATGGACCGATTGATTTTTGGTGCTCATGGATACTTGGAGAATTAGGTGAGGTAGTTGTTCATATGGTTACTCTTTGGAGGTTTCAATAGAAATATTGAGGAGCCTTCACTTGGATATAAATGTGAATTCATGATGGACCTATAGAGGAGATTGTTCTTGGAGTGATTTATGATGACTTGGTTATCCTAGAGGAGAATTCTCATTCCCCACTCTTGGTCTACTCAATAGATAATCATTTGAAAGGTATAGGCCATTTTGTTTTCAAATGCATTATGTTTTTATTTTTATTCTCATAGAGATGGAACTTGAGCTATGCATTCTAGTTCTGGAGGGTTCATTTGAGGAGTGTACACCATGTTTGTCTCCTTGGGTATATGTTTTTGAATTACGAGAAGTTTAGGAGATGTTATTGGGTTTATTCCTATTTTGGGAATGGTTTTGAGTTTGGTGTTCCTTATTTGGATAAGCTTGCATCCATGTGGTGATATTATATATGCTATGAGATTGGATATTTTGGGTGTCATTTTCATTTGGAGTTGTGAGGGAGATCTTACTTGGCAGAAATTAGCACTTTGAGGTGTTGGTAGAAGAACATGAGTTGGGATATGATTTACATGTTTTCTCTTTGTTTCATGGCTTCTTCCTAGAGGTTCATGTTCACATGGTTTAGTGTGGTGGACTTGGGAGAGTTATGGTGACCTGTTATCAAAGACTCTGTAATGGCTTGTGTTGGATGCGTGGATCATTGTGATTGTTATTTGTTACTACATGATTTAATTATTAGCCAAACCTTGGTATAAGTGTTGATAGGTAGAATTAGTGTGTCATGGTTTATTTTTAGATTTAACATTACCCATACAATGGCAGTTCCTAGATGTGTATGTTCTTCATTGACAAGTTTTATATAGGGAGTTTATAATTGCAGTTTATGGGTTGGATACATTATTGACATGATTTCTACTAATGTTTTAGATGCCTTTTGAGGTATGGATGATTGGATGGATTATCATTTGTTGTGGTTTCTATTTCTAGTCATGTGGGTTTTTTAGTTGGATGTTAAAAATTAGTTGTGGTTGTTATTCTAACTATTTTGGAATATTCATGTTTGATCTTTTTCCTGGAGAAATTTTGGAATTTAGAGTTGTGTTCTAATAATCAGGTTTGAAGTTGGGTACATTGGTGCTTCTCTAAAGCTCAAGAACACAATGAAGTTATGACAGTAACTGGTAGCTTTTATTTTGATTATATCAGAAAAATAGGTTTTGAATGGACCCAAAACCATTTATAAATAGGTTTTAAAGGGACCTGAAACTTGAACATGGATGATCATGCTTCCAAAAGAAAATCAAGGAACAACCAACAACAAAACATCAACAACACTTCAAAAGACCAGCAAGACAACCCAAACCTATAGCAAAACCAAGCTACAAAAAATGGTTTTGAAAGGAACTGAAAACCCAATAAAACTAGGTTTTTACAGGAACCTTGAACCCAAAGGTTTTGAAGGGACCTAAAACCCTTTACAACTAGGTTTTGTCAGGGACCTTGAACCCTTGGGCATCGCCTACATTATCCACACAACAAAAAACTAATTACTTATGAAGATAAAAGAACCACCCGCTCGAGACAACCAAGAAACCATTAGTGTGTAATAGCCCGATAGTAGCATAACACTTGGAATCATCATCCACCCAACTCTCCAAAACACTAGCTAAAATAGCCAATTCATAGAAAACCAAATGATTAGATAAACCAGAGCCCATCAACACCCCCTCTCCACCTCTATAGGAGTAGTCACCATGGAAATCCAAGCTACTGTGTTGTAGAGGAACTCCAACCAATCTGCATTCCACCTCCATAAGAATGGCCTCCTCCTCAATAGAAGTTGCACTAGAGAAAATTCGCAGAAGAAGTGTGAACAAACCACCACACCAACAATGCCCATCTCCACCTCTAAAGGAGAGGTCTCCAACTCCATAGGAGATGTCTCCACCTCAATAGGAGACACCAACTGTAGGACATGGAAGAAATCCAACACTCCAACAAAAAGAGTTAACATAGTAACCAAGGGAACCAACAACAATAGGTATTCAAGATGAACAAAGTAAGAAGCCCTGTCAAATCCAAACCAAGGGTGGAGACAACACCCTTAAATTCCTATGAAAGAAGAGAAGCCAATGAACTACATAATTCATTATCCACCTCAAAAGAGGAACACCCATAAAAATAAAGTGCATCCAAGACTCCCTTAGGCACGAAGAACAACTAGGACAACAAAAAAACCTTGTTGGAAAAACTAGCCAACAACTTCAAAACCAAACCCAGAGTAGCAACAACACCAAACTGCACCAAGAACACCTAGGAATTGAAAGAACAAATCCTGACCAAGAAGAAAAACTCTCTGAAAATCCCAGAAAAAAGAGAGGCACCAAAGGATAAGCAACAACATCTATGCAACGAAGGATATCCTAGAGAAGAGTAGCCTCACAACCAAGCAGAGCAAACAACACCAAAGAAAGGCCACTGGGACTTGAGAGAAGTAGGACAATTCAAGGAAAGCCCCTAAGTAGAGAGAGTAGAGAGAAGGCAAGACCATAAAGAACAACCTGCAACCCTACATGCCAGTCAGGGTCTAAAACATGCAAAAAACTCTCCACAAACAACTCCACCAAAGGCAAACCAAAACCCACATCTTGCATCAAAGAGGAAGTCCCACATAAGCACATCCCCAAAGCCAAAATGAAAGAAATCTCCAATAAAGAGGTGCTAGAACCCACAAAAAGAAGGGCAAGGCCAGGAGAGCGAGCAAGTGGAAATAGTAGAGATAAGGAAAAACCATTAAAAGTAACATTTGACCCTACATACCAATCATGGTCTAAAAAATGCTTGAATCTCTCCACAATCAAACTCACTATAGGCACCCTAAAAACCACACCTAGCGCCAGAGCAGGAGCCTCAAAAAATTCTAGCACCAAAGGCATTGAGACAACCAAGCCCACAGGAAGAAGTGAACAGGAACCCAACCACACACCTAGTAAAGAATAATTGGGAAAAACCCCATAGGGAAAATGCAGCAGCCAGACCTAAAACACGACTCCCCAGTAGGAAAATGACCATAACCAACACCAAACCATAGCTTCCCAGGAGGATGAAAGAAACAAAAGGCCTGCAACAATGCATCCCAAGCCAAAGCCAGTAGTTGACACCACTCCTCAACAGCCCCACAAAATGACACCAGTAGCCAGCCCAACAGTAATCCATTTGCATATGTAGAATCATCACCTTCCTCTCCAGAATCATCCCCAAATTTCAAACTCCCCCTTGCTCCTCTTCCCTCTCCCTTTGTGCTCCATCATAACTTGTAGCCTTTGTTTTCACTTAGATTTTGATTCTTTTTTTTGGGTTGGTGCTTATTCTTCTTTTGGTCTTTTTTTCTATAGGTGACATGTTGGAGGATGACAAGAGTTCTTGCTTGAAATGGTGGACATCATGGATGTTTTTGTAGGTATCTTTTTGATGCATGAGAGCATGTTGGCTATTCATGTGGTTTTGAGGATGGTTGTGATGATGCTTTTTTATTGTTTTAGCTCTTAGTAGTTGAAATCATGTTGTTTCCATTAGATTTTCACATGGTTTTCTAGTTTCATGGACCTTGGGCCCCTAAGTAGTTAATTGTAGTAGGTTCTTGATAGGTCTTCAACAAGTGGGAGAATGTTGGGATTAAGGTGTCTCAAACTTTGATTCCTAGCATAAATTATTTGATTACGAGGTGTATATTAATTTATCATAATGTATTAAACTTCCTAAGTTTCCATTTACTTTGTGGATCCTATTGTTGAGATGACATCCTACATGGTAGGTGAAGGCATATGACAAGATCTCTATTTTTAAGGAATTTGGTGCCCACTTTAGGTCTTATTTTATAGGAGGATGATGTCACATGTTTCTATATTGGTGGAAAATTATTTTGGCAAGTTCCTATATTGACAAGTGGGAGTCTCAGTTAATTGTTACTATATCAAAACTGGAGAGGAATAAAGTAGTTTTTTGGCTTTATCTTTTTAAGCACTCTGGATATGGATAAGATGTTTTTCTTGGATATAGGTGCCCAAGATGAGGATAAGACTATTTTGACTTAACATGTTGATTTTAAAGCTCATGATTTTTGAGCTTTTGTAGATATTAGATTTGTAGAAGATTGAGGATGCTTTATTAGGCCTTTATCTTGGTGCTCTATAACTATGAGAGTTTTCTTAAGGAGTTGAGAGGAGAATTTTTCATTGTAGGGTTGTGCTATCGAATTTCCTCCAAAGAAGAGCAAGATGTAAATCTCTGTGTTAAGGCTCAGAGCCTAGAAGTGTATTGTAACGATGTTTATTGTAGATTAATATGTATTGGTTTGATGCTTTGGAGTGTGAGGTTTTTTACCCAAAAGGGTTTTCCCCATGTATATTGGTGTTTCTTCTCTTTTGTTTTTTATTATTCTATTATTATTATTTCATTTTCTTAAAGTGTTAATTTGCATGTCGTTATGCTGCCCAAATTTACGTAGATTTACAAACTACATTATCTTTCCTTTAAGGGTTAATGTGATGGGAATTCAACTATGTTTATTTCCACTTCAATAGTATAGTAGCATGTGCTTTTATCAAGTATTTAAAAAATATTTTAAAAGAAACATAAGATAATAAAGGTGCATACTGGTTCTCAGAGGTCTCTTTGGGTTCATTTTTCCCTTTCACCAACCCACATTGTCTTCCTCTCTACATATTTTATAAATGACCAAAAATACACAAGAGCAACCATAAGATTATTAAAAGATGTAGATATAAACATTGAAGGGGTAAAATTTTGTATTAAATTAAAAAATTCATTGACATGTTAGAAGTATAATAGAATTTAAAAGTATTAGGTTATTTACCTTAAACATAAAAGCCATAGTAATAAATGGAATATAGGAACCTGGAATGTACACATACATATGATAAAGATTCTTCAATAAGATATAGTTATCAAAAATGTAATATTTAAAATGATTCCATCATGAATTATTCTATATTAGTGTTAGATTAATTCAAGAACAATTTTTTAAAATTATGGCCACCTTCTTGGGATAAATTATTTTACTAGTGATATCCTATTCTAGTTTTTGGCTAATGTGTGACCTAAATATAAACTATGTTGAGAAATTAAAATAAATGAGAGATATTATCTACTATAATATAATTTTATGAATAAATCCATTATTGGATTCATCCATGTACATCATCAAGAATTCACCAAGAAATTTATATTGGTTAAATATTTAATGAATGTTAAAACTAGACCTTTGATCTTCAAACATCAAATAAATCAATAGTATGTCACATTACACTAATTAAAAACCTAAGAAAGGAAACCACTCACTATTGTGAAAATCACAAACCTTAGAATTACTTCTTGCTAACATGAAGAATACTACACACTACCTCATTATTTAGTAGCCTATGATAAAAAGTGTGCAACTTGGAAGCTAACAACTACCACTAATCAACCAAAATCATTTTAGAATACAAGGTATTAAGAAATATCAAGAGCATAGTTTTAATTAGTTTAGAAATAATTAGAAAGGGTTAATATTAGATTCGCCCCTATACCTAAAAATCCAAATCTGCAAGGCATAAACTCAATAACAAATAGGTTAAAGGACCCATGATGTGGGTACCATCGGGCATTCTAGAGATGTGTGCAAGTGTTTTAATCTATCTAAAAGCAAGAAAAAATAAAAAACCAAGCTAAAATTAAAAACACAACCAACACTCATGATTAGGGCTATGATAGAAACTCAAACTTGTAAGAAAATACCTTCAAATGATGCCAAAAGTGATTTTGATGTCATGTTTTCCCCTTTGATTGGTTGATATGTGTGCTCCTTCAAGATTGTAGTAGCATAGCACTTGATTTTTGCTTTATTTTGGGTCTCAAGTGGTGATTTTGCAAGAGTTTGGCTATGGTGTGTGAGAGCTTAAGAGTGTGCAAGCTTGAATGTGGTGAAAATTAAAAAATGACTAAGTCATTTTGGTAGTCATTAGGATGGGAAATGAGTGAAGGGATAGGATTAAAAGGGGGAGATGAAATCAATGGTTGAGATGCCTTGAGGTATCTCAACTCATGTGAGGATGACAAATGTCATCGTAGGGAAAGGTGGGAAGGTGACATGATGGTGAGATGGAGCCCATGTGGAGGTACTTTCAAGTACCTTGGGAAGGGGAAAAGGGCTTACTTGTCCCATCCTCCCTGTAACAAAGATTTTAGCACCAGAATGTCTTTCTAGCACTTCTAGGGTTTTTCACCTAAAAGGAGAAAGGAGGGCCAAAATGCTTATGTTACATTCAAAGTCAATGCACTATGGATGAAATATGAA
This sequence comes from Sequoia sempervirens, assembly GCA_007258455.2. Lineage (NCBI taxonomy): Eukaryota > Viridiplantae > Streptophyta > Pinopsida > Cupressales > Cupressaceae > Sequoia > Sequoia sempervirens. Next base: position 14,521 of record VDFB02064814.1, on the reverse strand, counting down.
TGAAATATACCTAGATGAAATGTTTTAATGCAAGAGACTAATAAGATTAATTGATTAATGAATGAAAACTAAGGAAACAAAGAATGTTTGAAAACACATTATGTAATACAAAAACACCTAGAAATGAATGCAAATTGCAACAAAACTTGATGAAACTGAAAGTGTGCACCTGGAATATGGATGGAGACTGGAAATGGATTTTGGAATGCTACTGATGCTAGTTTTCAGGCTTGTTGGGACTCATTTGCCATTCTGGGTGAATTGGTCCCAATTCTGTAAAACTATGTTGAAACCTGTTTCTGACAAAAGGGTATCTAAAAATGTAGAAAACTAAAAAATAACCTTGGAGTGGGACTCATTCACCACCCATGGTGAATGAGTCCACTTTTGAATTTCTAAATATTCAAAGGTGGAATATGGAGCTCTCGGTCTGCACTTTGATTCTCTATAGGTGTCTGGTTCCGGAACTCTAATTTATGAGCCTGAAAGTGAGTTTTAATGAAGAGAAGACCTAAACAAATTTGAAAATTGATTCTTAATGATTTACAAGCTTCCAAAATGTCTAAATCTACAAACACACAAGACAAGAGAGAGAAATGGTGAATGTTAGGGCATGGGGGTTTGCCTTGGTCAAACCCCTTTTAGGTAATTAAACCAAAATGATGAAAGAATGTAATGAAACATGAAATAATGGAGTTGATTACCTTTCCATCATGTTTTATCTTGAAATTCTGTAGTAAAACATGAAGGATCTGCCCTTGATCGTCTGAAAATTGATACCTTGGTGACTTGAAATGATGAAACCCTAAGTTGCTTGACTTGAGATGGAAGAATGATAAATGGTTAATGAAGAATGAATGTGATTTAGGGTTTAGAGAGGTGATTTTATAGGAAATTTATAAAAGAGAGATTTGAATGCAACATATGATCCAAATACTATCAATAATGTGAATTGTTGCAAAATTGTGCGAATAAGGTGTGAGTGTTGTGAAAAGGTATGCAAATATAGAGTAGAGCATAGACTTGTAATCTAAGATGATCAGAGTGTGTTATGAGCTTCAAAGGAACTGAATCCAATATATGATTAGATGCACTTTCATCAATTCAAATTTTGGCTGTGAAGTCACTTCTTTGTATCTTTTCTTTTCTCTGTGAACAGTAAGTTCACTTGGATAGTGAGTCCTCCTGACAGTGAGCCTTTTTGTAATATCTTATAACTGGTTATAACATATTGTGAGCTAATCCTCATTGTGGTTTTTCCATGTAAAAATCTTGGTGTTCATGTGTTGTGTATGTTATGGATTTTTTATGATTTCATTCCTTATAATTGTTAAGCATGCTTTGAAAATTGGATGGTCAATAACTGGATGGTTTAATAGAATACTAATTTACCTCCCCTCTCAATATTCTAGGTGTTCACCAATTGGTATCAAAGCTTGGTTCCTTGGAAGAAGCTTGACCACTTTGGGAAGATCTTGGAGTTTGAACACATGGCTCTGAAAGTGATTTTTGATATTGGATACACAGGAGAAGACTACATGTTTGACAAAGATGGATAACTCAAAGTTTCTCTTGAAGACCTAGACAAAATTGAAGTAAAAAATAGAGATCTGAAGGGAAATATTAAAGAAGCAAATGACTGCATCAAAAAGTTGAGAGAGCAAATCAAGAAATCAAGAGAAATACATAAAGAGGTCAATGAACAATTGAAACAAGCAAATGAGAGAATCATCATACTAAAAGTGCAAGTGGAAGAAAAAAGGAGAATTCAAGAATGTCTAAATGCAATGGTTAAAAGCAAGACTGATGAATGCACAAGGCTTGAACAAGAAGTGGTAAATCTGAGATCAAATCTAGAAAAAGAAAAAATTCATGACAACAAATTCAAGAAAAATTCTACAATGCTTGATGAGTTAATCGCAGTTTATAAAGCATCCAAAGACAGAGGTGGTTTAGGACTTGCAAAAGGAGAAAGGTCAAAATCAAATCAGATACCGAATGTAGAGAAAACTGAAGATAAGAACAACAGTGGCAAGTTTTGGAATCAAAGAAACAATGCTAGAAGACCCCCATTAGACAACCAAATGCTCAAAGGTACTCATCTTTTAATGGCATATGTTATTTTTGCAATAAATTTGGACATAGAGCAAAGGAATGTAGAAGCAAAATGAATCTGAATGTTCCATCCTTTACTAGTCAATGCTTTACATGCAAGAGATTTCAGCATAAAACAAATGAATGCAGAAGTCAAATGATGAATGCATACAATAGTAGTAGAATGATTCAATATTTCAATGGTAACTGTTATACATGTTATGGATTTGGACACAAGGCTAACCAATGTAGAATCAAAATGAATGAAAGGAATAATTCTTAGAGAAATATCATATGCAACACTTACAATAGACCTGGACATATTGCTAGATTTTGTAGAAGCAAAAACTCAAGGAAGGGTAATCCGACAAAGAGAAATGAACTAGTTAAAAAGATTAATCTGACTGAAGTAAAGAGGGAAATGGAAAAGATTTGGAGAAATAAATAACCTCAGAACAAGGAAGAATCAAACACTACAAATGAATCTATACCACCCTTTGGTGCAGACAATTCCTCCAAAAATTGAACCTAGGCACTGGCTTAGGGGGGGCAATGACAAAAAATCACATAATCTCCCTATTGGTATAAAGTGTCATGGATTGTCACACAGATATGAGATGGAGATGGAAAAAATAGATCTTTTGAAGAAGACTTTGGAAGAAAATATGCAAATGCGAAGATATGTGAAGCAATTTAAGGTTTGTTGTTACACAGAGAAGGTTTTACTAGCTTTATTGTTTGATGAATTAAATGAGAATTTAAGACAAAATTTGTTAGAGTTTCCAATAAACTCCATAAAACCAAGATCACCTGCAAAACTTGGATTAGCCTTCTACAAGGAGAAAAACCAAAGATGCAAGAGCAATTTGCATAAAGATGTGCAAATAATATTATTGGGAATAAATAATTACATGATATAACTTGCTTTTATAGAGAAAAATGAAAAACCCTAAAAGGAAAACCTAATTAGGACCTAAGTAAACTTAATATAGTGTAATTAAATATTTAATTATACCAACACCCCCCCCTAAGTGCAACTTAGGGAGAATAAGAAACATACAAATAATGCAAGGGTGGGTCCATGAAAGCATGAATGGGTCTCGACTACAAGGCCATGTTAGGTACTCATGTACATATGCAAAAATGGGGAAAAAAGAGAAAACCTAGTGGGACAAAACTCCTCCCCAAAAGATACAATAATGACAAGAGAGACCATTCAACCCCCCCATAATGAGATAACCTATTGTAAAGAAGCATTGGAAGCACACTCATGGAGTAACAATGGAATCCTTAATTTGGAAAGCAAGGAAAGATAATTTTGTTTACTAGAAACCATATGAGATTCATTGAATGACTCAAGTCGGAATCATGATAAAGCAACAACAGACCCGATGCCAAGGAACACTGGAAACCCCGCAAACTGGCACAACCCTAGAATCTATGAAGCAATAGTCGATTAAAAAATGATCATGAAAAAGAAATAGAGAATGCATCCAAGTGATGAAAGATGGAGGAATCCATAAGTCCCCCCAAGTACACCATCCATCACATAGATACATAAGAGATTCCCCACATAAGAGGGAAAGATATGATGAAAGAATATGGAAGTTATGTGTATCTTGATGCCGATGTCGAACTGTGACTAAAACTGATCCATATGAGCAAGTACCATGAAGATTCTGGAACATTAACCATAAAATGAATGGCCCTCAAACTGAGATGTAACTCGATGAGAATTTTATGTGATTCAGGATCATTAACCATAGGCTCTCAATCTAAGACATGAATTGATGCGAACCAAAATGTGTCAAGTTATGAGCAAGATTGTGGCCAAAAGAAACTACAAAATCCAGATACAACTCATGTGAGTTGTCATCAATATGAAGATGGGATCAAAGTGCATGCCATACAACTACACTCTAATCAAATTATTATGTAAGCAACCCCTTGATGGAACTTTATCGAAGTTCATTTATTACAATACTCCAAGATTGTAAAAGGAGAACATGCAAAACATGCAAAAAAGAAAGATTGCATGCAAGGATTAATGTTCACATCTACCTCCATGAAAAAAATTGACCTTCTACATAGAGAATGTAATCAACTTTCCGATGATATAATTTTTTTGAAAAACGGACATTGTATGCTCAAGTTATGAAATTTTTGAAAAAAGGGTAAATTTTGCTAGCCAACAATACAGATACAACCCTTCTGATTTGATTTATGAAAAAATTACTTGCTGCATGCAAAAGCTAATGGATACCTGAATAATATTTTGATGCTGGCAAGAACACCTAGAAAGTGTTTTTGAATCCAAAAAGATAACATGGGATTTAGTAAAAATAAAAAACTTCACTCGCAAGAAAAATAGCCACGATTTTGATAGTCATTTCTACGAGTTCTGCCCACTATGTACAAAATCTAACAGATACCTAGATGGTATTTCATGATTTTAAACAAAACCCAAAAATTATTTTTCTCAAAAATACACAAAAAAACAAATATTGGTTAATTTTATCCAAAAATGCACCAAATTGCTCAAGGTTGATCCCTTGAGGATCCCAAAAGAACTCTTTGATTGAATTTATCTCAGATTTGAGAAGGGGTTTGTAAATTAGTGCTTTGATACCATGTTAGAGTTTCCAATAAACTCCATAAAACCAAGATCACCTGCAAAACTTGGATTAGCCTTTTGCAAGGAGGAAAAACAAAGATGCAAGATATAATTTGCATAAAGATGTGCAAATAATATTATTGGGAATAAATAATTACATGAGTTAACTTGCTTTTATAGAGCAAGATGAAAAACCCTAAAAGGAAAACCTAAGTAGGACCTAAGTAAACTTAATAAAGTGTAATTAAATATTTAATTACACCAACAAAATTGAAGAGATTATATACCTACCCTTGGTCGATTTCATTCACATTTATGCATTTGGAGCAAGTAGTGCAAATTGAAGCGAGTTCAAGAGTTTGAAGGTGATTTGAGAAGCAGAGTATCTGAACCCTAATTATGGTTGAGCAAGAAAAAGGTATTTACCATTGTCCAAAGCTAAATTAGAATTTTTTTTTGAAGCATTTGAATTTAGTAGAGATGGCAACACCTATAGTGGTAAATGTGAGTGAGAAACCCCAACCAAAATTCAAGAAATATCCCATGAAATTATTTGAGAATGACCCACTTGGTGCATTTTCAAGTGTTCCATATAGGGTTTTTCCTATTGAGGATGTTAGGGCATACATCTATGGGAAGATGGAAGAATACAACCATACAAAATTGATAGACTTGTGGATTGGCCAACTATCTAGAGATAATTTTGCATCAAACATGAGTATGAAAACCTAATGAAGAAGAAACTAGATGTCTGGTAGATGTTTCCATGCTTCATCTATGATGATGATCTTAAGTATGTGAGAATAGAATTAAGCAAAGTGCATGATAAATTATTATGGACTGACATTCCTTGATTGATAACTAAGGAGGTCATAAAGAAGATTGTTGGACTTTGTGACACTAGACCTGTACCTATGTTGAAATTTGTAAAGAACAAGGATTTAATGGAATTGACAAGAGCCACATTTGATCAAAGGGCTCTCACTGTGAATTCCATACAAAATCCTATGGTAAGATATGCAACTATGGTCATCAGATACAAAATATACTACAAAAATAAAGAGAATTCTATGTCTACCACAACAATTCATGTAGCTATGGTGGAAAAGGGAAAGAACTATGATTTGTGTGAGTTGCTCTGACAATTTTTTTAACAATCTAAAGCAAACTAAAGATAAGAAATATCCTTTTAGGTTTGGTTCGTTGGTAGTTTGTTTGCTATTCTACTATTCTATTTTTTTAAGGAGCTTCCAGGAAGAAGCAATATTACATGGAGTAGAAACAAGCCTATATCGCATCAAATATTTGAACATCTATGCAACATTGGTTATATGAAAGCTCAAAGATGAGGCACTTGCTACTTTATTTGTAGTATTTCATAAGAGAATGCATGAACAAGAAAGGATATCTAAGTCTATAGTGGAAAAATACCAAGATGATATCACATTTTTGGTCAAAACTAATGAATGCATCATTGAAGTTGTGGAACCTAGAACTGTCTGGATTCAACCACTTGGATATGAGATCACAAAAAATGAAGCAGATGGCTATGTGGGTGTCCTATTGAATAGTCCCAAGGACCCTACACAAGAAAGGCATACAACATATGAGGAGAAATTTGCGAAAGTACACATGGAACTAAAAAATCCTGAAATAGAGAAAAGGGCGACAAAAGTGGTACATGATTATTTCAAGGACAAAGGACTCACAGATGAAGAAATACAAAAATTGAAAGCAATTGCAAAGGGAGAAGCAAGCACAACAAGTGGGACCACCGAACCTAGAAGATCAGGAAGAACTGCTTCCACTATTCCCTCTAGTATTCAACAACCCTCTGGATCAGTTTCTACCTCTAGCAAAACAAAGAGAACGAAGACCAATGCTTCGGTAATAGAAGAACTTCAAGAGGAAGAGGCCACAAGGCTTGGAAAGAGAAAGAAAACTACTCCAACAACCTCCACTACTGCTACATCAAAAAGAATAAAAGAAAAGGCTAGGAGAGAAAAGGACTTGAGTGTACAGTCTGAGGAAGAAGAGGAAGAGGAAGAAGATTCTCCGGTGATCCTAAAAAGAGGTGACATTGTTTCAAAGAGACAAAGAATGGATATTTCTGATAGTTTTGATGAAGAAGTTGAGAAGGAAAAGGAAGCCTTTCAGATACATGTACATAATCAAGTAAAGGCAAGGAAGAAAAAGAAATCTAACACATCATAACCAGAGAAGAAAAATAAGACATCTACAGAAAGACCGCTCAGTCCAATGAAGTTGGACTCATTATTCAAAGGTATGTTGAATCATGAGATGTTGGAAGAAACTACCACATTATATGAAAAAGAAAATGAGGAGAATAGAGCCATAATAATAGAAGCAATTATCAAATTCATTATCACAATGGAGGTAGATATAGAGAACATTAGGAAGAAAGTTCTTGATGTTGTGTGGCAACTCTTGTTGGAAAGAAGAAAAGAAGCTAAAGAAAGGGAAGAGAAGCTCAGATCAGATGTTGTGGAGAAAATTGGATTTTCTCCATTTGAAGTTGATAAGGCCACACTAGGCCTTTTACCTGATTTTGGCTTCTAGCTAAAATCAGCTAACTTATTGTTTATTATTTTGTGTTTTCATTTAAACATTAAAAGATACATCATGTTTTGCTAAGTTCATTAATGTGCATAAAGGAGATTGTCAAAACAAATTGCATTTATTCTAGTTTTGCAATTACATACAAATAAGAAAGATAACCAACATGTATTGCAAATGTAATCTTTATTGATAATCATGAGCGTATAATGTCCCTCACAAGCCAAGGGACTAGCTATTCTAATGCTTATAAAGAAAAGACTATACGCCTATAAATAATAGAAAATAAATTGCACATAAAATGAAACGGGACCCGTCATTGCCTAGTGGAATGAAAAATATTGTTGGCTTGGTTCCGCATCATCTCGGCCCTTCCCGCTGCCCTGCTTCCATTTGACGCCCTCCTCGCTACTCCTAGGTTTCCTGCATCTGAAAAAATAGTGTTGTTAGAGCAATGAAAGGTCCTTGATCAAAATATATGCAAAACATCCATAAATGTGTAATATGATGTCCATAAACATTAAAATAGCAACATACCATAAGTGTCCATGAAAACAAGAAAGGAGTAATCAAACACACCTATGATATGCTTTGTTTATCTAACTAGTTTGTTCCTTGTGCAAATTTAGGACAAGTCTTTATTACTGTTTTGATTTAGCTGATTACAACATGTGGGGTGAAATGTGGCTCTCATGAGGGTAGAGCCCAACATGCTACCCTTTGATGTTTTAAAAGGGATAGGAAATTGAGCAACTTGATCAAATCAATGATAAACATATTCTTGATGCATTAAATCAATATGGAATCACACCAGTTGATCAACTTTCATTATTAGGTTCAAAAGATGCAACACATAAGTAAATGGATCCAAGATCCATTTCATTACAGAAGTAAATGATTTATGTGATGCATCAAGTTCAATTATGCATCTATTTAAAATAATGAAGGAGACATCAAGTCATGCCTGAAACCATCATGAGTCATATGGGGTAGCAAGGAGGAACAAAGATAATCATGCATTGTTGCATGAAAGGACACTGTCCAATTCATATCACTTCAACCCTATTGGAAAAGCACACATCACTGAGGATGGTGAGCTTTTAGGTCACCACCATAAGTGACATATGTATTCCCAGTAGGATTAAAGCAATAGGAATGGTAGTGAGTACTGATAATTCATTAAGCAATCATGAAACATAGAGATGAAACTCATTTTGAAGCCAAGGTCATGATGGTAGTGAGTATAAAAAGAGTTGGAAAGGGGCAGTTCTAAGGGAACAATGCATGCTACATCTCATGCTATAGGACAACAACAATGAATGTATGCTACAGGGTAGCAAAGGTTCTAAAGTCATAATACAATACCCCTACAGTGCACACCTTGTGTCAAAATAATCAATGCACAATGCCTCATAATGATGGAACAACCACAATGATCTAATAAATGAGGGGCATGAGCATTAAGGTCACTTAACAATATCACTCAAAGCAAACAACATGGGTAAAATTGCAATGAAGAAGTCACATGATAGAAATTCAAGATAAGGTAGGTGCATTCAATATGTTTTGTACCTGTGAGTACAATATGTGCCTTTACATTAAAAGACAATGACTTCAATACATGGGAAAATCATTGAACGCATAAGAATAGTTCATTGAATACTCGAACTATAATGAAGTGAACATGCAACAAGATGTGTTCCTGTATTCTTGGAATATCAATCAGTTGAAAACATTGTCACCATAACAGTCCATGCAAATATGAGATTACATTCAAATGGGACAACCATCTACAATAGCTTACAATCACATAACATGTCAGTCTTAAGAGTTTTGCATTTGTTGAAAACAATGAAGACATGAAGCTTCAAGGAGGAAGACAATGGTTGTGTTTAGAATGAAGACCCCAACCTTTGATCTTGGTCATTGCAATAGAGGCTGATTGTCAATAACTTAGGACAGTCTTCATACATTATTTCACCATGAATGGGCTGATCTGAAGACAACATAAACTCAACTTATGTATGAGAAATGACTAAGTGACACAAGGATGAACAATGCATATGAGATTTCCAGTGAAAACCACTATCAAAGAGTGACAGATAGAACTCATTACAGGGGACTCAAAGACTCAAAGTACCATATAAGGGTTTCAAATCTTGCTAAAGGTCAATACAAGCAGTTTGAAGACTCCAAGTCTCCAATTATGGTGAGAAATATCAGATATATGTAAAGGTACAACAAGTCTCCATGAACTCAAAGAACTATACATTGCTCACATTGAACAAATCAATGATCATTCACTCAATAGAGGCACAAGTATAGCCATTTGATGCTTCAGGACAACAAGGTTCAAAAGACAATGTATTTCAAACAACTATGAGCAAAATGGTAGAAATAACATGCATTGGAAGTGCAATGGAGGAAATAGTCAAAATAGCCACCATATACATTAGGATACCATGCATGAAAAGAAATCAAACGGTGAGAGATGAGGTACAAACATGCATTTTGTTTTACATCTGAGATAAATACCATTCTTTTAATGTTTGTTGCTTTCCAAATGGTCAGATAGGTTGTTGCCCTTTAGTAGGTCTAATTGATTTCATTTAAGGACCAAGCCAACATGTTAAAAAAGAATAAATAAGTGGGAAACCATTTATATTTAAACACGGTCATGTATGAAATGCAAGCATGAGGATGAAAGAAAAACCACTCAAACATGATGATCATTTAAAGTAATAACAAGAATGCATAGAATCAAAGAATGAAGCCTTCATAATTCTAAGGAATTTACAGAATGGGAAAGAGATGAGTTTCTAGGAGGTATATCTATACCATGCATGGCATTAAATCATGTAGCAAAACATTTTTTTCATGGACTTTTTTTTAAATACAGTGAATACCAAAAATCTAAAATGGCATCTGTGTTTTGGAGGTCGTGGTTGGAAGAAATCATTTTCTTCATGAAGTAAAGAGACCCACTTTGGGTTTTGTTTTGAAATGAAAAATACAGAAAATAGTGGAGTATTTTCCTCCATAATGCGCAAAATTATATTTTTCTAAGGAAATGCAAGAACCCACTTGGGGTTTTGAAGTAAATTCAGATGCAAAGAATATAAAAGGATTTTCTTCTATTATTTACACAAAAGATGTCATATTCTGAAAATGATACAATTTCCGCATACAAAATGTCAAAGAAGACCATGAGGCCGAGCTCCTAAGATAGGTGCATGGGGTATATAAAAGAGAAAAACTAAATCTTTTCACTACCTTGTAACTGGCTGGAATTAGAAAAGAGAAAAATTGCAGAGAACCCATGAGGGGTTTTGTCTTAAATTTTTAGACCCAAAAACTATTTTCTATGAGAAATGGAAGTACCCAAATGTGGAGTAATTTTATTTTTAGAATGACAAATGTGTTAAATTCCAACTGTTCATTCATACTAGCAGCTTGATAAAAGCCACTTTCTTGCATATTGACAAAAACCCATTTGGGTTTGTGATAGAAATTATAGATTTAAGAGTAAATTGAAAGTGAGATTTCATGAAATTATTCAGAACAAACATGAAAAGCAACAAAAACTCACTACATTCATGGCCACGGCCAAAAAACTAATTTTCTTCACAAAATCAAAAACCCATTTGGGGTTTGTTCATAACTTCAAATACAAAGGTAAAAATCTAGTTTTTTTCTCAAGATGCAAAACCCATCTGGGTTTGTGTTAAAAGTGCAATTACAAAGACATTAAAAGAGAATAGAATGGAGTTGTTGTCTTTCAAAAATGAGTAAAGGAAATGTCAAAGAAAAACTAGTAGCTCCTTCATGGCTGCAACTTAAAAGAAAAAGATTCTTCACAAAATAGCAAAAACCACTTGGGGTTTCTTGATTTAAACTTCAAATATAGGAAGAGAAACTAACTTTCACCATTTTTATCACTGGCTAAGCTCAAAATGAGCCCTATTTGCTTAAAAATCAAAAGGTATGGGGTCGACTTGGAGCTTACTTGAGCTATTTTTGCTCATTTTCTTTGATTATACAAGCATTTAACTCATGAAGAGCCTCCATTTTAGCTTCAAAAAGTCACATCAATGGCGGCTAAAACAAAAAGAAACCCATAGAAAAATGGAGGTCAACGAATTACATCAAAATATGTTCATGGTCACGGCCTAAACACATGAAATGACTTGTAAAAGATGTAAAAAAAGCCAGATTTTGATTCAAAAAATGCATTACCTCATTCTTCCAGTGAGGAAATCATAAAATTCCATCAAAGAATTGGCCAAAAACCAGTCAAAACATCATGTTTTCTGTGCACTCAACAAAACCCTATGGCGGCCAGAGTGAACTCTCCAGAAGGGTCGATGCAAATGAATGAATATTTTTCCTTTTTCCCATGTTTTGTTTAGGGTTTGAAACCCTATGGTGGTGGCCAAGGTGATTTTTTTTCCTTGTTTTTAAAAAAATACAAAGCAATTTAATTGCTACGTGGATTTGGAGTCAAGGTCTATGACTTAGGCATTTTTTGCCTTATGATGAAGTTTAAGACTTAGGTAATTTTTCCTTATATTTCATTTTGAAGACCTTGTGCCTTGGTGTTTTCACTATCTTTGCAAAATGCTAAGTCTTCCAAGACTTTGAAAACATGTCTTCCAAATATTTCAGAGTCCCTTTATGCTCACATAGGCCGAATTATTGGTCAATTTGGTTTGTCTTTGAAAGGAGAATTGTTGACCAAGTGATAGTCATGTCACTTTTGGCTTTGAATGTAGAGATAGAGGTGAATGAAAATTGATCAAAGCCTTGGAGGAGAGTTTTAATTTTTGCTTGAATGCTTTTACAAGCATTTGGAATATATCATTTAGTTTGTATTTTATCAATTGTAAGGCATTGTTTAAGTGATTTGTAAATCACTTTTATTTAATGATATTTATTTAATGCAAATGTAAATGTAATCCAAGGAAGGTGGTGGGGCCTTTTTTGCATTTGTTTTAAAATGTAAAGTAGTTTGATTAAGTGATGTATTATTAATCACTTAATCAAATTATTATTTTGAATGCAAATTAGAGTCTTGCGTTTTTTCAAAAGCACTAAAAGTGTGGGTCAAGGCTTTTGAAGACAAATGATGACTAACAGACATGAGAGATGTGTGAGAAGTTGTATTTGACTGATTTTGGAGGAAAAGGGTTGTTTGGAGGCATTTTTGTCACATTTTTAGTGTGACTATAGTCTTGGCTTAACTTTGCTTCATGTGGAGGACAGTTTGGAGTGATTTTAAAAGGTTCTTTTTGGCCTCTTTTGCTGCATCCAACCAAAACCTTCTAGATGGACTAGTGTGAGGGAGTTGTGTGAATTTTTGCTTAAGTAACTTCAATCTTTGTATTTGGAGTTAGTTCTTTCTTTCCAGCAGAGTGATAGCTTGGCTTTGGAGTTATCTTTTCAGCAGGAGCAGTATTGTAACTCAGTGATGGACTTGTATACCAGTTGAGTACTTTGAATCAATGACATTAAAATAGTTTATCTTCTCATTTCATATTTTACTATGTGCAGTTATTGGTTGATCAAGTTACTTGTGAAATCTATCTTTCCTTGTAGTTTTGTCTCATTGTTAAGCACCTGTTTAGCAGAAAAATGCATTGTTGCAGGTTATAAGTTGTGTTAGTGAATGCAACTGTTGTTAGTTGTGAAAATTTTCCTTCTAAGAGTTCTTCTAAAAACCTCCTTATAAATTACTTATGTGAAAATGCATGTGAAAATGAATTGTGTGAACCAAAATTTGTCACTGTTTTGAATGTGTGTAGGTTGTTTACAGGTTTTAGTTAGTTTTTTGGTGTATCACCTTTAGTAGTTTCAGTTAATACTCATTTTTATGCATCTTTTTACCCTTTTCCTCAAGAAATCATTAGTTTAGGTGACATCAAAAGAGGAGCCAACCCATAATATGGAGGTCTGCTTTCACAATAGGATGCCCACAACCTGAAAGTAGTCCCATGTTAGTCCAAATTTGTTGAGTTATTTCACAACATGGTAGATGATAGAAAATTTGGACCACTAACAAGCCTAAGTACTTAGTGAAGAATCCAGATCAAAACAAAGGATTGCACTTCTAATGGGAAGAGATCAAGATCAAATTGAGAAAATACAAAAGGAAACAAAAGAAAAGGTTACTGATATTGCACAAAAGTATGACATGATTCCCATTGCCTCTACCAGCAAGGGACAAGATTTGACAGATGGACACATAGGTGCTACTGATATAGAAGAAAATATGGATAATATTCCTTTGGGTACAAATGAACCAATGCAAGGAATTGCTAAAGATGAGAATATTGTTGAGTTCAGAGTGGAAACTACAAAGGATGATACTTTTGTTCATTTGATAACCCAGGTGATGTAGATCAAGGCCACCCAAAGACATATGTTCCTCCAAGAGATATAGAATAGAACACTGGCGAAGGTGAGAAGCATGATATAGTCAATGAGAAAAGGAATGAGGTTGAAGAGAATCAAGAAGAAGAGAGTGATGGTGAAAAGGAAGGAGATAAAAATGAAGATAATGAGTAAGGAAAGAAGGACAAGGATGAAGGAGATGAAGACAAAGACAAAGATAAGATCTCCGGTGAAGAAGAAAAGGCAGAATAGGAAGAAGTTTCTAATATTGGAAAGAATGAAGAAGCAAAGAAGTCTGATGATTTACCTAAGCTCTCAAGTGAATCCTCCAATAATCTTTTAGAAGGTTTGTTGTCTAAGCACTTAAAGTTTCAATTAGTTGTTTCCTCCCAATTATTGCAATTTCCCATGCAGTAGGGTAGTGTTGATCTAGACAAGATATCTCTTATGCACAAATTGCAAGTGATGTATTTAATGCATTAGGAAGAAAATAAATCATTAAGACATATTAAAAGAGCAGTGAGGTTATAAATGAAGCTGTAAAATCATTTAAGGAGATCATCCCAGGAACTAATGTTGATACATCTCTACCTATAGTAGAAAATTTCAAATTGTTGTTTGATTCCTTTAAGGAATATGCCTCCGGATTGAAAAGATAAGCAAAAATAGAGGTTGAGTCAATGATTAAAGAGAATAAGTTGATGGATATCACAGAAAAATGTGCATTTGCACATTCAAAAGTTGAAGCATGCTTGAAGGAAGTACTAGTTTGCGAGGATGGTGCAAAAAAACTATTTTGTATTGCATGAAGTGGTCAGATGCCACACAAGGGATAAAAGATGAAAT
>VDFB02064813.1:0-14645 GCA_007258455.2 Sequoia sempervirens | reverse complement strand
TACTTGTGATGGTTATCATGAATTGTTTTAGTTGATTGTGTAATTTAGATGGAAAAGTTGTAAAGTTATTTAGCTCTGGTCATTAATTGATTGGTTAATAAATATTGTTCTCGATTGAATTTTCGGTTGTTGTTTATTATGTAAGTGTTTTTGTGGAGTTGTGAGTGGTTGAGTATTTAAGGTGTTCTTAAATTTGGTGCCTTGGATGCCTGGTTGAATGCTTTTACCTCTGTTGTTGAAGGATTGTTTTTGGATGGTTCCTTGTTGGTGTGAATGCCTTTGGAGGTTAGTTTTGATTCAAGGAATCCTTTGCCATTTAATTTGTGTTGCAATGTAATTGGGAACTTGTATTTTGTTGATGAGTTGTGGGAAGTCGATCTTCTTGGATTTCTGATTTATTTTGTATCAAAGTTGTTTATGTAGTTTGGATTGGGTGGTTGATCTTATTTTTAATGTATTCACTCATTATATTTGAATTGAAAATAGTTCTGGTGGCCTTGCAATTATTGTTGTCATTGCTATATTGTTGATTTTATGAAGGTGATTTGCGTACCATTACAAGGGGGTTCTTGTGAGGAGAAAATTGAGGTCTCCCGTGGAATACCTAGTTGGTGGCTTTTGGTTTTATTAAGTGATTTCGTTGAATTAAAGGTTGATTTTCTTTTGCATTTTCCTTTTTGAGGTGACACCGTTGTTGATTTGTAGATGGGTCTTGATGAACCTTCCCTTTTTATGGCTTTTCTGATTTACTCGCATATTTGAGGAAATTTTATCCTTGTGTTGGAATTATTGGAGAAATACTCATGTTGCTTCATTTTACCCTTGTTTGTGGGTTTCTTACCTTTGGCTCTGTGAGGCTTGAGAGACAGATTGATATAATTGATGTTCTCTCTCTTTATGCCCCTGATGGCAAGTGTTTCAGCCCTCGATTTTAAAGTATAATTGTAATGTGAAATCTGTTGAGACTTTGATTGAGTAAATAGCATAAAATGCCTCTATAGTTTCTATTTATGATCTAACATTCTTGTTGCTGTAACTCCCTAGCTCTTGGTTTTATGTGGCTGGGTCTCTAGGGAGAGTGGCTCCTCGTGGGGGCCGCTTTCTAAGGGAAGGGGCTCAGATAACCCAGAGGAAAGCACAAACAAGTGATAACCCACAATTAACTTCTAGAGGGCTAGTGTAGTGGCTACCACATAAGAGGCCTGCAACATGATGCCTGGCTCTCTATTAGTGCCTGGGGAGAATAATGCAAGGCTGAGAAGGCTGCATTGGCAAGGCTGTCAGAACCTCATCCTCACGAGAGGCTATTGGCTCCTGCATGAGCTACCCTAAGGGTGCCTCCAGCCAAGTAGGAGGAAGCTGGCTTGGATCCATAGGATGGGGCCTGGTGTTCCCGCCTTTGGAGGAAGGGCCGCATAACCCATGTAGGCTAAGGCATGACACTTTCCTAGTTGCTCCATGTGTGTTTTACTCTTATTGTGTTCTAGAAGTGAAGCTATGGGAGCGGGTTTAGATTGTTGCCTTGAATTGATTTAAATTGATTTATGATTATTGTTTTAATACATCCTTATTATGTTTTGCGGTCTTGTATGATCTCATTTATATTTGATTTACAATCTTGTATCTTATGATACTGTGATATGATGTTATTGTATTATTTGATTGAAATTTGGAATTGTATTATGTTTATTAATTCAGTTTAATTTGGAAATATTTCATGATCATCCTTTGGTTACTTGTTACTGGTCATTGCTTTGATTTATGCGACGAGATTTATGATTTTAAGTTATTTTAATGACTCTTGGATGTTGTTGATTATGTCTTTGTAATTCTTGAATTTTATGATACTTTTGTATGGCGTTGAGTCTTGTGGTTCCCTATTTGGATGTTCTTGGTTGCGGTCTCTTTCTTGTTTAGCTCCTAGCACGGGGGGTGGGTCTTCAGACTCACATGGTCGGGTGGGAATGCAAGCACACCCCATTGGGTCTGTGCCTTGTGGGATCAGAGGTGCGATTGTAAGCCGCTGCAAATAATCGAAAGTTGTATCCATTAAGTGGAGCCAGCTTTTCATCTGTCTACGTGGATTACGATTCTGTATTGTATGGTTTCCGTGCATATTGGAAACACTTTTGTATCATTGTACTTCTTGAATATTGTATTGTAATGTAACATTAAACCTTATGTGGCTATTTGCAGTTGATATTCAATGTGTTAAGTTAATCATGTATATGTTGTATTTATGTACTCAGATGGTTTCTTATCAATGATTATCATGTATCCATTTGTTAATGTTTACTTTGTTATGAATTATATCTTTGGTTTTATTCTTTATTGTCGTTGTGTGGATCTCAGTCTCGTAATGACTCTTCGTGTACCCCAAGGGATGTATGTGTTAATGAATCTACTTAAATGAAATTCATGTCATGTCTTAATGTGTATTATATGTATGTTATGTTTAGTTAATTTTATAAAAAAAAAAAAAATTTGTGCTGTGATTATTGTTTAATTATCCTTTGGGGTTCACACGACGGGGCGTTACAACATTTTTCTATATATATATATATTTATATAACCTTATATAAATACGTGCCTTCAAAATTATATGAGATTTTTGTTTTAAGCCAACAATTTTAAAAAAAATACGATTTTAAATGGAGATTAATCTCCAAACAATGGACGGGGATAACCACCCGGCTGCAGGCAGTCTACGGACTGCCACCGCAGCCCGACGGACTGCCGTGGACAGTCTACGGACTGTCACAGCAGTCCGAAGGACTGCTGTGGTAGCTCGTAGGCTGCCGCACCAACCACGGCCGGCTGGGTGGTGGTTCGGCCTCGGCCGTACCCACCACCCAGTCTGCATTTTTATTTTTTATTTTTTATATTTTTATTTTTAATAATTTTCAAAACAACTTTAATACTGCGGAAATATAAATCTTAATTAATTAATTAATTTTTTTTTTTAATGCCATCTTTACATTTATATATATATGTGTGTATACATTTTTATATATATATATATATCTGAAATACATATATATATATACATATATATATATATATATATTGCATACAAAATATTTCAAATGCAGAGAAATAAATTTCAATTGTACAATTTACTATTTCAATATAAACATTTAAACATAGAATATCTTTGTAAAATTTATCTACAACTGGGAATTTACACAACCTCGAATTCACAGACAGGAGATTATTATTATTTTCTTTTTCTTTTACTGATTTATTATTATTCTTCTTAACTTAAAAATACAGTAACCCTTTTCAATTCCAGAATCCCAACAAAATTTTACTTTAAATGAATAACAATCCCGAACCCGAGTAAGAATTTCTTGATTGAAAAACAGTCCAAAATATTTCTAAGGCTTCGAGAATTTTCTACATACATTAAATTAAAAAAAACAAGAAGAAAATTTCATTCGCAACAAAGAATTCTTATTTCTTTTGATACTAAAGAAAGAGAATAATTTAAAAGAAGAAGGAGAACCTGGCATCCTACGTCTGGAGAAAACTGTAGAAGCTTTATCCATCTTACCAATCCAATCATCCACCATCGATTGTTTCCAACAACAGCTCCAATATCCTCCCCTCAACTCCAATCTTATTCCTCAATGAATTCTCAGAATAATAAAAGAATGCAATACTATAACAGAAATTTTGACTGCCAAATTCCCAAAAATCTGTTGGGAGGAGAATGCAACCCCCTTCCCAATCCAAAATAAAAACTCACACAAGAAGCCTCTTCTGTTTCCTCTTCCAGAGAATACCAACAGTCACATTTCAAGAAATAAATCAAAATAATATTTAATCCTTTTAATTCCTTTTGTTGCCTTTTCAAGTATTTATATTTCATTTCCTTTTATCAAGCATTTTGATTAAACTAAATAAATTTAACTCCACAAAAATGAACTTTTATTTGAATATATATTCATTATCTTCACAATACATTATTTGTTAATTACTTCCACATTAGAATAATATAATTAAAAACAACCATTTGCAAGATTCTAAATAAGTATCCAAAATAATTATCTTTTCAAGATTATTTGTTCATAACAATTTAAATCAATTTGCCTAATAATTATCACTTTTACTTTTAATGAATTAGTTTGATTGATCAATTGTTCTAAATCATTTGATTTAACTTAATTGATTCCGATTTTAATTTCTTATCATATTTTAAATAACTTTGCAAATCACTTATGATTTAATTAATTATTTAAACATGATTACTAACATATTATATTTTTCACAAACATAGTAATCAATGAAACACACACCAATACTCATACCCAAGTCCAAGGCAACCGACACGGAGGGGTATTACATCCTCCCCCCCTTAAAAATTGACTTACTCCTGGAAGTCGAGCTCAATCATAAACATGGTGACACAACAATATCAATGATCAAAAAGCACCTCAACACCATAAATTAAAACATCAATTAAACATCAAGTCAGCCATTAAACAAACCAAAAATAAAGAAAAGATACCAAAACAAAAATGGTGGCAGGGTTGAAACCAGACCAATTTGGCAAACACAAGGATAGATGACGAACTAGGTTGGGGAAACTTTCTTGTCAGTTCTTGCTTTCCACATCAATCCCATTGGGTATTTTATGGTGCTTGTCCTGTCCTGACAATGCAGGTGGAATTGAGGCTTAGTTCCTGCAATCCTGCATGCAAGCAAACGTTGTGCACAATACATATATATCACAAATACATTGTGAGAGGAAATCCCAGCATGGTAGGGCACTCACGAGCAAGTGATACCACACTGTCCCTCCCACCAAACCACACATAAAAGTCAAAACAATTCTAGTAACTTGTAAACAATTTTCTTCTAATTAGTTAGGAAATATTCGTATGAGGATACTAACCTAAATCAATCTACTATATCAAAATGAATTACTACTTGACATTATAAGTATCTATACCTGCACATTACGATTACATTACCTTCATCATTATGCTTTCTGAAGCCCACTTCCTGTAAATCAAAAGCTACCATAGAGCATTGCACATTAGTACCAATAATTCCAGTTACATCTTACCCTCAAGATACTAGATTTTGCTAAAATCATAGAATAATTATCCACAAAACCTTACATTTTCATTAAAACTCATAATTTTCACACAAAGAACTCCACTTTAATCATTATTCAACACCAAAATTCACATCAATTTCAAAAAAAAGGGTAAAATTTTTCACCTTCACAGATTGAAGAAAACATAATTCCTCACTCAAGGACAACAAAATCACAAATTCCACACACACTTGACATATTCACACACATAAAACACATCCCCAAGAAACACATCACACTAAAACTCAAGGGTCCATAGAGCATCCCCGACAGGAAGGATATCGGTGCATTGCGCACTACACCGAGGGTCCTATCCTTTCCCATCAATTTCCTGCACCATCGACCCGACACCATCAAACGAAAGAAATTCAAATTCACAACAAAGACAAAAGAAAAGTGAAACTCAAGACTCATGGGTCTAAACGCAAGGTTACATAGTGAGCACACATAGTGCCCAGTGTATGAACCTAGGCTCTGATACCATGTTGTAACGCCCTGCCATGTGAACCCCAAAGGACAAAAAACATAATAATTACAGCACAATTTTTTTTTTTAAAGTAAACATAACATACATGTATTACACATTAAGTCATGACATGAATTCCATTTAAGCAGATTCACTAACACATACATCCCTTGGGGTACACGAAGAGTCATTACTAGACTGAGATCCACACAACAACAATAAAGAATAAAATCCAAAGATATAATCCATAACAAAATAAACATTAACAAATATAACATATACAGGATAATCATTGATAAGGAACCATCTGAGTACATAAATACAACATATGCATAATTAACTCAACACATTGAATAACAACTGCCAATAGCCACATAAGGTTTAATGTTACATTATAATACAATATTCAAGAAGTACAATGATACAAAAGTGTTTCCGAACATAAATGGAAACCATACAACAAGAATCATGATACAAATGAATAGATGAAAACTAGCTCCAAGATGGATACAACTCTGGAGTCGCTGCAACCGCACCAATCCGCACCTCTCGATCCTCGACTGGGGACCCAATGGGGTGCTTAGCACGTTCCACCCAACCATGTGAGTCCGAAGACCCACCCCCCGTGCTAGGAGCTAACAAGAAAGAGACCTCAACCAAGAACATCCAAAAAGGGAACCACAAGACTCAACAACATACAAAAGTATCATAAAACTCAAGGATTACAATGACATAATCAACAACATCCAAGAGTCAACATAATAACTTAAAGTCATACATCTCATCACATAAATCAAAGCAATGACTAGTAACAAGTAACCAAAGGATGATCATGAAACACTTCCAAATCAACGGAATTAATAAACATAATACAATTCCAAATGCAATTAAATAACATCCTATCACAGTACCATAAAAGTACAAGGTCATAAGTCAAATATCAATGAGAGCATACTAGTCCATAAAGTACACCAAAGATGTATCAAGGCAATAATCCATAAATCAATATAAATCAATCCAACAACAATCTAAACCAACTCCCACAACCTACTTCCAGAGGAAACACAATAAAGTAAAACACATGGGAAACTAGGGGAGAGTGTCATCGCATAGTCCTACATGGTCTGTCCTGTGCTCTTCCTCCCAACTAGAGGCGCCGGTCCCATCTATGGCTGTCCTATGCTCTTCCTCCCAACTGGAGGCGCCGGTCCATAGGGTGACTCATGCGGAGCCGTAGACCTCTCGTGAAGACGAGGTCACGACCTTGCCAACAATGGCCTTCTCAGCCTACCATTAGTGTGCGAAAGCACTAATGAAGACGAGGCATCCATTTTATTAATCTTATAATGATATTACTACCCAACCCACCTAAGTTAATTATTAGGTTTTCACTTATTTACTAACTCACTCGTGGGTTATCCTGGTCTCTTCCCCTTAAACGGGGCGCCGGCCCCCACGAGGAGCCACTCTCCCTAGAGACCCAACAACATAAAAACCAAGAAACCAAGGGTTGTACAACATCACAAGAATATTATATCACAACTGAAAAGCATGCGAGGCATTACCCATCTCGCTATAAATACCATTTCCAAGTCTCAACAAATTCCGTACAACCCTTTTAAAATCATGAAACCAAAACACTTGCCACACCAAGGGCCCATAAAGAGAAAGAACATCAATTATCAATCATCTCAAGCCTCTGGAAGCCAAAAGAATGAAAACCCATAAACAAAGGTAAAGTGAAGCAACATGAGTATTTCTCCAATAAATCCAACACAAGGATAAAATTTTCTCAAATAAGAGAGTAACTCAGAAAAGCCATAAAAAGGGAAGACTCATCAAGGCCCATCCATAAATCAACAATGGTGTCACCTCAAATAGGGGACGCAAAAGAAAATCATCCTTTAAACAAAATCACTTAATAAAACCAAAAGCCACCAACTAGGCATTCCATGGGAGACCTCAATTTTCTCCTCACTAGAACCCCCTTATGATGGTACGCAAACCACTTTCATAAAAAAAACAACATAGCAATGACAACAATAATTGCAAGGCCACTAGATCAATTTCAATTCAAATATAATGAGTGAAAACATTGAAATAAGATCAACAACTCCATCCAGACTACATGATCAACTTCGATACAAAAATAAATCAGAAATTCAAGAAGATCAACCATCCATAACTCATAAACCAAAACACGAGTTCCCAATTACATTGCAACAAAATTTAAATGACAAAGGATTCCTTGAATCAAAATTAATCTCCAAAGGCATTCACACCAATACGGAAACATCCAAAAACAATCCTTCAATAATAGAGATAAAAGCATGCAACCAGACATCCAAGGCACCAAATTTAAGAACACCTGAAATACTCAATCACTCACAACTCCACAAAAACACTTATATAATAAACATCAACCAACAATTCAATCGAGAACAATATTTATTAACCAATCAATTAACGACCAGAACTAAATAACTTTACAACTTCCCCATACTAAAACAATTCATGATAACCATCACAAGTATTCTAAAAGTCTTATCTATAAAGAGAACTTACAAATCAACCATTAAATGAATATAAAGGAAATCAGTTTTCAAAAGATTACAATCCCATTTCATCAATAAACTACCCAATTCAAGATTACCCTAATCAAACACTAATCATACCCATACATTTAAATTTCCTCCTACACCATACTAACTTAACATTCACTTCCAATATTTAAATTAATTGTGAAAACCATTTAAGACCAATTGTCTATACTTTAAAATGACCATAATAACAATATTCTAAATTCTTAAACCACATATTAAAACTTACTACCTTAAAAATCTTTAATCTATCTGAATAAATCTACACACATAAATACCTTTTAAAACCACTACAAACCTATATATTTTATTTCCTTTCGAGGAGGGAAAGTAGAAAGAGAAAAGATCTTCTCTAAGAACCAAACAAGTCTACAAGACTTAACCTCATAAAATGATAACTTATTTAATTCCAAAATAAATTCCATAATAAATTTCATTCCCAAAATGTTTACACTAAAACAAGAATTAAATAAACAATGCTGTCATATATTCATAAATGGATTTTTCTACTAAAATTTTCCTCTCAAAGTTTTGCAATTTAACAAGTCAATAATAATGATAAGCAAAAGATTTCTTTCTATTTTATTGTTTCCACTATAACTAAATTCTGTTTGAATTTAACTAGAAAAATAACAGAATATTTACTGATAAAATTAAATGGTTATAGCAACCAATTAAATAACTGAAATCTGAATAAATACATTAACAAGTATATATATACAAATATAAAAATAATTATATATATATATACATATACATATACATATATATATATATAATTAAAATTTCACAATATATAAATAAAACATATTTAAAAAGTAAATTTTTGCACATAAGATAAAATAGAAATTCGCACATAATAAAATTTACATTAATAAATTTGAATGGGCATTTTACACCCATACGTCAGCACGGCAATGGACGCCGCTCGGCCGTGGGCAGTCCTTGTGCTGCGACAGCAGTCCGACGGACTGCCGTGGTAGTCTGTAGGCTGCTGCACTACCACTACCGCCGGCTGGGTGGTGGGTACGGCCGAGGCCGAACCATCACCCAGCTTGCAAATTTTTTTATTTTTTTATTTTTTTCTTTTTAAAACAATTTCAATATAAATTTATTTCGGTGACTTTGAACCTTAATTAAAATTTATTTTTCTTTTATACTATCTTCACATTTATATATATATATAATATATATATGTGCATACATATATATATATATATGTATATATATATTGTATAGAATATTTCGAAGACAGAAATACAATTTAATTACTGTTCAATATCAAAATTTATACACAGAATAAATTTGTAATATTTATCTACAAATGAGGATTCTCACAACCTCGAAATTCCCAAATAAGACGTTATTCTTTACTGGTTTATTATTATTCTTAACTTAAAATTACAGTAACCCTTTCAATTCCAGAATCCCAACAAGATTTACTTTAAACGAATAACAATCCCGAAACCCAGTAAGATTTTCTTGAGAAAAACAGTCCAAATTATTTCTAAGGTTTCAAGAATTTTCTACATACATTAAATTACAAAACCAGAAGAAAATTTCATTTGCAACACGGATTCTTATTTCTTTGATACTAAAGAAAGAGAATAATATAAAAGAAGAAGAAGAACCTGGTGTCCTACGCCTGGAGGAAATTGTAGAAGCTTTATCCTTTTACCGATCCAATCATCCGCCAACGAATGTTTCCAACAACAGCTCCAATATCTTCCCCTCAACTCCAATCTTATGCCTCAATGAATTTACAGAATAATAAAAGAGTGCACACCATAATAGAAAATTGACTGCCAAATTTCTCCCAAAAAATCTGTTGTGGAGCGAAAGCAACCCCCTTCCCAATCCAAAATAAAAACTCACACAAGAAACCTCTTCTGTTTCCTCTTCCAGAGAATACCAACAGTCACATTTCAAGAAATAAATCAAAATAATATTTAATCCTTAATTCTTTTTGTTGCCTTTTCATGCATATGATTAAAATTAAATAAATTTAAATCCTCAAAATTGAACTTTTATTTAAATATATATATATTCATTATTTTCACAATACATTATTAATTAATTACTTCCACATTAAAATAATTAAAAACAACCATTTGCAAGATTCTAAATAAGTATCCAAAATAATTATCTTTTCAAGATTATTTGTTCATAATAATTTAAATCAATTTATCTAATAATATTACTTTTACTTTTACGAATTAGTTTGATTTGATCATTTGTTCTAAATCATTTGATTTAACTTAATTGATTCCGATTTTAATTTCTAATCATATTTTAAATAACCTTGCAAATTTCACTTATGATTTAAATTAATTATTTAAACATGACTACTAACATTTGATATTTTCCACACAATCGAATAACACAGTAATCAATGAAGCATACACAAATACTCACACAAAAGTTCAGAACAACCGACACGGAGGGGTATTACATGGCAATTGTTTTGGGGGAAGCTTTGGCAACATTGGAAAATTGTGGTTAAAGAGAAGCTCGACATCAATCCTTGAGGCAATAATTCTTCTGGAATAGGTTCTTTAATTTTTTTTGTGAGTTTTGATTTGAAAGAGTTATTTAATTATATTAATGGAAATTGGAAAAGATTAGAAGAGGTTTTCATTATTGTAGAAGCTTTTGTTTTTAAAAGATTGTCATGAAAATCGAACCTCTATAGAAAACAATTTAGATCCTCTTTGTAAATTGATCAATTGAAATAGATTGATACAAAAGGAAATTATAGATCTTTGTAGAAAATTATCATTTTTTTTTTGTTTCCTTATTTATTTTAATTTTTTGGGAAAATGAAAATCTTTGATCTTTTCTGTAGAAAACTTCTTCTGTGAAAATTTATTGTCCAACTTGAACCAGTGCTTGGATTAATTTATATATAAATATACATATATATATATATATTGAAATATATATGTACATATACATATATATATTATATATCAATATTTTATTTTATTTAAAGCACTATAAATTCCCTGTAGGGATTTTTATCTTGAAACGAAATTGTAAGAAATTGTCGTATGACGAATTAATAACAGTGATGAAATTAAATAAATTTAAGTTTGTATTTTGGAGGTGCTTGGGATTAAACCCCATCGCCACCTCCATATTATGGTGGGGACGGGCCTGCTATGGCAGTGCCCTCCACACATGTGTGGGGAAGGCGTTGACATAGACAATGTTGTCTCTGTTAATAAACTTTGACATGACTAGTCTGAGCGCTGCAATTTTTCATACGATGGTTTCTTTAATGGTTATTTTATTACATATAATATATTTATATATGTATATATATATATATTATATACATAATATATAATATGCTTATTATTTATAATATGTATTTTATATATTATGTATATTATATATATATATATATATATATATATATATATATATATATAAGCATATAGAGTTACATATATATATATATATACATATATATAGAAGTATATATATATATATATATATATATTAGTTATTATTACATATATATTATATATACATAAGCATATGTTGCTGGTTATTATTTGGAAATTGTAATTGTAATTATTTCTTTAAATGGAATTTGGAAAATATAATTGAACTTTATAATTAAATAAAATATTTATATGTATATATAATTATATTTGATTATATATATACATATTAAATATATTTATTTAATGTGTGAGTAATACAATAAATATTTGCAAGCATGATTAATTAAATTGAAATGATTGATTATTTTATTGATGAATTTTAGTTAATCTTATGAGTAGTTGTGAACTGAAAGTAATCATTAAGTTTAAATTCATTATTGACCTATAAATAGGAATTATGTTTAAATGGTGTATTTTAGATATGCAATATTGATTGTTTTGGATTTAGGAAATTTGAATAGTAGTGCTTTTAATTACCTGAGATTGTTTATTTTAATTTCTAGTATTTATGTAATTGGGCACGATGGGGAATATTTGTTGTATAGAAAATATAAGTCTTCCAGATTATAATTGTGATAGGGTTGTTATTTATGTTAGTTGCCTTGAGATTTCCTTGGGTAGTGCATGTAGTTGGATTCAGTATTGGACATCCGTAGGGATGTGTTATCTCTTGTGTTATGTTATTATTAGTTGGTGCACTATCTACCCTTGGGTGTAGAATGAGTTATTGTGTTGTCGATAGGGGAGTGGATTTCAATGAGGGCCGGGACACAAAGTGGTCCCAAGAAAACTCATGTGAAAGTTAGTTTAATCAGTGGAAATTAAATAACCTTTATTAGGGATAGAGTAGCTTAATACATTTAATCAAATAATTTAGCCTCACTCATTAGATCAAGGGATAGTATGAGACTTGAGATGAGTTAGGAAGGCATGGAATGGAAAGATCGTTATCTCGTCTTCTTGAAAGATAATCGATTCCGCACTGGTGTGCATGTGGGGCTGGGTTCGTGAGAGGTTACCAGGATAACCCAAGATGGGGGCCAAGACCTAGGAAGATCTCCTTTGGATAACCAATGCAGCCTTTGTGATGACACTCCTCCTATGACATCATTCAGTTTGTATTGTACAGTGGATGTAATTGATTCAGTGGTTCTGGAAACAATGTAACCTTATGTTTTGTGTTTACTGGTACAGTGTTGTTTTTTGTTTATTGGTATAGTGTGGTTTTGTATATTGCTTGTGTCTAGAGGTAGTAGGTTTGTCTAGGTTACCTTTTACTATCTCCTAGCATGGGGGTTGGTCCTATAACTACCACATGGATGGGTGGCACACATCTGACACTGTTGGGATTTCTCTTCCTGTTCATGATGTCGATATCTTCTGGTTCGAGGAGCTCGTGTGGTTATATGGATTTTTACTTCTCTTTATTCATTGTAATTGTGGGACACTATGTAATTGTAATCCTTATTTGTATCAAGGAGAACCCTTGTGATGTAATTGTAACATTATGAATGATTTATTCATTTTTGGATTAAATGGTATATTTGGTGTTATATGGTGTTGTATCTCTGGAAATATTCTCATTACATTTCTATGTGTTAGAATTATTTTGCAAGGAATTAATGTTGTGATGTATATTGTATCTTGAGTTAATTCCATATACTATGTTTTAGAATAATTTTGTAAGTTTTGAAATTCACATGTAGATGCATTGTGTGGCCTAGAGGATGCATGTGTTAGAGTAGTTTACTTCACTCGCCATTGTTATTTCTTTTTAGGAAAAAAAATTAGTTGTTCCTCTGCAGTGTTGCATTGTCCTCTAGGTTGCGGGATGAGGCTTTACAATTATCAACACTATTAGTGAAAGAGTTGGAAAACCCAAGATCCATGACAAATGATGTATCGCAAGATGACATGAGTCTCAAACTACTTCTCAAAATAGTATTTCTAATAGGACACCAAATTGCAAAGCTCATACAAGATTCACAAACTCAGTTTACACCCAAAATGGAAAGAAGGATGAAATTCAATGCAATGACCTAGAATGTAATATGTAAATGCAATTTTCAGATTATAACACAAGGCAATTTTTTTATTACACCATGCAAAATATAAAAATGATGTCTTGTAAATGCAATTTTGAAATCACACAATGCACTAATTTTATGCAATTAATCTAAATATGATAAATTCCACTTAACATAAAATCAATGAAATAGAAAACTAAAAACAAAAAATGAAATGTAGAAACAAATGTTTTAGTACCTAGAAAATCAGGAAATAACCCTAATCAAGGACTCATTCACCTAGGGGAGAATGTGTCCTAGTTAGGGTTTTGAAAAGTATTTTTACATATATTCTGAGATGATTTCAATGGTTTCCAAATTTTGATAAAAAAAAAAAGTTACAATTTGATTTTTCTGTGAATTTAATGTTGAATGTAAGTGCTAAATGTGACAAAAATGACAAACTAGAAGACATAATTTGATATGCAATTTTTTTTCAATTTTAAAATGAAAGTTAATGATGATGCAATGCTATTTAAATGACTTGCAAAATGACTATTTTTTTTTGTAGTTTTCAGATTCAAAGAGATTCAAAATGCAGTATTAAAACCCTAAATAAAATGCAAAGTTAATGCAAGCTAAATAACCCTAAATGAGACTCAATTCAATGCAATAAAATGCAAATGAAAATGGGATCTAAAGCTAGGGTGAAAATGGACTCCAAAATCAAAAAATTGCAATGATCTAAAGGTCGGGTTCATTATAATGAAACATAAAAAATAGGGTCATCAATAGAAATGATGGAAAATAGGGTGTTATGGATTGAAATGTCTAATGACAGGCCTATCTCTCTAATTTCATTCAGGAAATGAGATCCAAAAAATGAAATGACTATTAACCAAAAGGTGAGTCAAATCAAGGTGTGAATCTATAGATTTCCCTTTTATGCAAGGACAGGGGTCCCTATTAAACAACACTTTAGGGAGAAAAAATAGAAATAGAAAAAAAATATATAAA
>VDFB02064812.1:0-17257 GCA_007258455.2 Sequoia sempervirens | reverse complement strand
AAGGAGACAATATTCATGCCACGATAGGAGAATGACTAATTATAGGCATAGAGCATGGGACCTCATTGAGGGATTTGATGCCTTCAATATTCAACTAATACCACGGCAGAAGAATCAAACTACGGATTCTCTGGCTCAGGCGGCAAGCACCCTGCAGCCTTTATCTTTGTCGAGATTGAAGAAGTTCACTGTAGAATTGACTCCTGTGCCATCGATTCCAGATAATGTTACTAACTTCCAGGTATTTGAAGATGACAAGCATATTCTGGATTTTATCACAAATACAGACATTTTTGCCTCCCAAATCATTGAAGAAGTAGAACCCTAGGAAGTAGAAATAGATTTAGGAGTGATGAATCTGAAGTCTAATACTATTCCAAGATTGATAGTGCAATTGGAGCGAATATTTGATATGGATAAGATCAGAGATCAGGAACAAAATTCAAAGAAAGAGTCTATCAATGGACAATGTGACACTTACAACTTGGGAACTGAGGACAATGCTAAGAACATTTTCATTGGCCAAGTATGCACTCCAGAAGAAAGACAAGGAATAATTGAAGCACTGCATAGTTTTCCAGATATTGTAGCCTGGAGTTATGAGGATCTGAAAACTTATGATACATCAATCATAACTCATACTATACCTCTGAAGCCAGGTGCCAAACCTTTCAAGCAGAGACAAAGGCCTATCAATGCGTTACTGGAACCACTAATATAGAAAGAAGTTCATAAATTACTGTCCACCAGAATTATATTTCCTATTAGACACTCAACATGGGTGGCAAACCTGGTCCCAGTAAGGAAAAAGAATGGAGAAATTAGACTCTGCGTTGATTTCATAAACTTAAATAGATCATCAAAAAAGGACAACTATCCAGTCCCTTCATTGGATGAAGTACTTCAAGTGGTTAATGGATCTTAGATGATGTCCTTTCTAGATGGTTATTCAGGGTACAATCAAGTAATGGTTCAATATGAGGATAGGCACAAGACTGCTTTCAAAACTAAGTGGGGTACCTTTGCCTACAGAAGGATGCCTTTTGGTCTCATTAATGTTGGGGCTACATTTCAAAGGGCTATGGATATTGCCTTCAAGGATATCATAGGCAAATGTATCATTATTTATATGGACGACTTGACTATTTTTTCAAAAAATAGAGGGGATCACATCTCTGATTTGCGCAAAGTGTTTCAAAGGTGCAGGGAATTTGGCATATCCCTGAATCCTAAAAAATGTATTTTTGGAGTAACAGAGGGAAAGCTGCTCGGACATGTCATATCTAAAAAGGGAATTGCTATTGATCCAGAACGAGTGGAGGCCATACTGAAAATTCAGCCACCTGCTAGCAAAAAAGAGATGAAATCTTTCTTTGGCAAGATCAACTTCGTCAGAAAATTCATTACTAGATTTGCTGAAATTGTCAAGCCACTGAATGCAATGTTGAAGCAGGATGCTAAGATTGAATGGACTATAGAAGAAAAGGAGGCATTTGCAGAAATCAAAAGAGCCATTGCTGATGCTCCAGTATTCGTAAGTCCTAACTACAGTAAGCCTTTTCACATCTATTCATTTGCTTCGGACCATTCATGTGCAGGAATGCTAACTCAAAAGTTTGATGAGGGAAATGAGCATCCCATTGCCTTTATGAGTGCCCCATTAAAAAATGTTGAGTTGAGATACCCAAGTGTAGAAAAGAAAGCACATGCTC
Organism: Sequoia sempervirens; assembly: GCA_007258455.2. Classification (NCBI taxonomy): domain Eukaryota; kingdom Viridiplantae; phylum Streptophyta; class Pinopsida; order Cupressales; family Cupressaceae; genus Sequoia; species Sequoia sempervirens. The sequence goes on along the minus strand of VDFB02064812.1, from coordinate 15,545 downwards.
TGGTTAGAGCAGTGAAGAAATTCAGACATTATATCCTCAGGAATAAGTCCCAAACCCTGCAGTCAAGTTACTTCTGATGCAGAACGAGTTAGGAGAGTGTAGAGCTAAGTGGGTGACAATGCTACAGGAGTACGATATTGAGATCCAACCCATGAAGTTGGTAAGAGGACAGGGACTTACTCATACTATGGCTGAAATAGGCCCCAAACTAACCGTTCAGAATTATAACATTGAGGAGGTTTCTCCAGATGGCTAGTATGATGACAGTTTATTATTTGTTGAACCAACGATCTCCAGGTCATCTTAATGTTGTTTAGAGGAGAGCCCTATGATTGAAGAGTGACAGTTTCATGCTAAAGGGAGCTGTTCTGTACAAGAAAAATCATGAAGGCATTTATTTGAGGTGTCTTGGGAAACAGGAAGTTGAAAAGGTGATAAATGAATTTCACGAAAGGTATGGCACTGGCCAAGGTTCTGTAATTTCCACAACAAATCAGATCTTAAGGGTTGGGTATTACTAGCCCACGTTGTTCAAAGACGTCCACCATCATGTCAGGACATGTCACACCTGCCAGACTGCAGCAACAAGGGAAAGGTATGTAGCACTTCCGCTCCAATCGGTCATTGAGGTAAGACCTTTTGCCCAATGGGGTATGGATTTCATAGGCCCTATCAACCCACCATCTTCTGCAGGACACAGGTACATCCTAACTATTACTGATTATTTCACAAGATGGACTGAAGCATTTGCTTGTAGGCAGTGTACATCTGAGATAGTGATTGATTTCTTAGAATCTGCTATTCTTAATCGATTTGGATGCCCCATTGCTGTTGTCTATGATAATGGTCCTACTTTCACATCTTTAAAAAATTTAAATTGGGCTTTTGAGAATGGTATTATTGTGAAGTTTGCATCTAATTATTATCCTCAGGGTAATGGCTTAGCAAAGTCCTCTAATAAGAACTTATTGACTGTCATCCGTAAGCTGTTAGAAAGGAACCCAAAAGACTGGCATACCCAGCTTCGGTTTGCCCTTTGGGCAGATCGTACAAGACTTAATTCATCCATCAAAACATCTCCCTATCACTTAGTATATGGTCTAGAGCCAATATTCCCTATTCAACTCAAGATCCCGACCTTACAATTTATTAATAATTTTTATGATGAGGGGGATAAAAGTGAGACTAGGTTAACAGAACTACTGCACCTTGAGGAGAAACGAGATAATTCCCTTGAGAGTTTTTCCAAACATCAGGGGGTAGTTAAGAGGTGGTTTGACAGGAGGGCTAAGATTAAAGCCTTTAGGATTTTTGACCTTGTCCTATACTGGGATAAACCTCATGATCGAAAAGGGGACCATGGGAAATTTGACAAACTGTGGCTTGGTCCATATCAGATTGCTGAAATACTTAGAGATAATGCCTTCCATCTGAAGACTCTCACAAGAGAAGATATTCCACTTCCTGTCAATGGGCAGTATTTGAAACATTATTTCCAATCCTGAGCTATTTTCAGCTCCTTGCTTTGTATATAGTTAGTTTAGGTTGCTTTCTGTTGTTTTGTTTTGGTTAGAATAGGTTTCCTTTCGGTTCGTTTGTTCTGCTTTGGTTAGAGTAGGTTTTCTTTGGTTTGTTTTGTTTTGGGTTTGTGTTGCTCCCGCTCTTGGTTCCTTCTCTTTTTGGGGGTCTCTTGTTGCATTTGTATAACGGTGGTGACAAAGTAGGTGTGGTGTTCCTAGTATTTCCCTTACAAACTTCAATCACCTTTCCAGAATGTCTTGGTATTCATTCTTCACCCAATGTCACTTATCCTTGTGCTAAAACAAAGGATCTTCTAGTCAGATTGAACAGGAATACATTAGGGTCTCATACTTTGAATATTTAAGATACCTGAAGTTGCAGAGGGTCTTTATGAGGTTTGAACAGGTGAAAAATCCTTTTATGCTCTAGTGCCACTGTGGTTCTTATCCCTGAGTATGAACTTCATTGTTCACAGGTTGAAGCAAAAGCAGTGGAAAGACAAGCAGTATAAAAAAAAAAAACTTGGATTCAACTCATCAGGGGAATCTGAATATCTCTACTAGGGCTATAGACACCTGGCTGGCAGTAGAGCTATGTTCCGGGGAATCACAATGATAACCTCGTCAAGGATATTGACGCCTAACTGGAAGCGAGGCTCTATCCAAGATACTTTTAGAGTATGAATCTTTATGTAGCCTGTCCATACTAAGTTTGGTTCCTGTTGCAACTAAAGGAGGGTAATGAATGCATATGCACACACTTTGACCCTGGTGTACGAAAGTTTGGATGACTGGGGGTTCTTTGTTTTAACCATAGGTAATGGCTGAATGGATGAGATGAAACCATAAGCTCTGGGTTCTTGATTCCAGTTTTTCATGCTCAAGAGAATTTCCCCAACAGAGTTGCCATTTGTTGTGCAGTTTTGCACACACGCCCCACTTGGAGTAGGGACCCTCTTTTCATGATGTCTTTTGACCTTTGGTTTTTATGAGATTTGTCTTTTTAAGGTCTCGAGATGTTGGTCTTACTAGCTTTGGTCTTGCCTTGAGACTTGATTTGGTTGAACTTAGGTTTCAGTCAAAATCCAGGTTTTGACCTGAGTCCAGGATTTTTCAGCTCTAGTGGATTCTCCCGGGCCCTCGTTTGTTGTCCGTTTATTGCTAAATTTTCTTAAATCTGGGTTTCTGCTTGAATCCGGGATTTTTTGGGCCGAGTGGATTTTCCCGAACTACGTTAAAATCCTGAACTTTGTTTAATTCACGATTTCTACCTGCATTTTAAATTGGAATTCATGTCCTTAGGATTTTCTGTTTAGTTTGTTTTAGAAGTCCATTCTAGGCATTTTCGGTTCGATTTCCTTGATACGTCTTGTCACTCATTAATGCTCGAAGTATCTTCACTTAGATGCGAGTGTGGATGGATTTAAGGCCTTTTGGGCATCATTTTGATTTCATTTTTCACTTGCTATTTACTCTGGTATTGGAGATTCTTCATTTGAGCTTTGATTGTTGGATGCTGGCTGCTGCTTGTGGATTGCTTAAGCGTTGGTTGTATTTTTCATTGCTAGGGCACATCATTTCATAGTCACCTCCTCGAGCTTGAGCCTTGTTCGGATTCCATGGTAAGTTGTTGCTAGCCCCTCTTTTGTTTGCATCATGATTGAATCTTTCGAAGTCGATTGGTGACCATTTTAGGTCGGCCTTTGCTTAAGTATGATTGTATATTTATAGAGCTAGGGTTTGACCTCACTCTTCACAAGATTTCATCATTCACACTATGCATGCCCTTTTTTACAAAATGAATGTTGAATAGATTGATGTAGATGGGCATTCTGGGTAGGATCTTTCCCCTAGGTGTGTAATTTGTTGTATTTAGCAAAGTTGGGGTTTTTGGTGTTTTGCTCGGGTTTGCTAGGAATGGTTGATCCATCATAATTTTCATATCTGGCGTTTAGATTAAATCTGCTCATGCCCTTAGAATTCTCGGTGTGCTTCGGCCTGATCATTTAAGGATAGTATTTCAAACCTCAAACTTACCCTGGTTTTCATGGAAGAGGGTCTAGTCGTCAAAGTTAGGGCATCATTGTTTCACCAAGAGGATTAGTCATTTGAAGGCTTTGGAAATTTGAATTCCTATGCATTTGATGTCTTGCTTATTGGCATAGATTTTGAGACCATTTGAATCCAAATAGTTAGGTTTGAAGTGATCATCTGATTCATTGTTCGCATGCTAATAATCGTCGGGTTTCTGGGGTGTCCACGGAATTCCTGCGCACCCAAATTTTCCTGATATCTATCAAGTCAGTGAAGCATGGCGAATTCTGGAGTATTTGAATTGTCTACGAAAATCTTGACTTGTCTGGATTTTTTCAGTTTTCTTGCCCGGTTTCATTCTTTTCGATTCTCAAAGCTAGGGCTAATGGGGTAAAGTGCTAAATGATGATTTCTTGTTGCTAATAGATGAATTTCATGATAATCTCATAACCGTTTGTTCATACTAATGACTTATTTGGTGAATGATGTCTTTGTAGCAGGAATCTGTCTGGGTTAGATTTCTCTGAAATTTCACCTCGACTGGATTTTCCTAGTTTACCTCATTTTCCCGAATTGCTTCATTCTCTAGATTTTCTAAGATTGATGATTAGTGATGGATCCTAATCTCTTTATGTGGTTTTATGCTAACCCTTTGATTGGAATATGTATGATAATTGGATGCTTATGGGGGTTCTTTTGTGAATGCAGGCTGAATCAAGCAAAGCTGCTACAGGAAAGTCTAAGGGTGATATAGAGGGACCTTCCATCTTAGAGGCAGGAAGATTGAGATTGGATACCAAGAGTCAGTTACCCGACAGTAAGATATCTTCTGTATGGTCTAAGGTTTCTGACACCAATGTTGGGGCGTGGAGATATAAGGAATTCAAGGAAAGAATGGCTCAAAAGGATCTATCGGTCTTGAGGAATGGAATGATGAAGTCCGGATTGGTCCATGTGGCAGGGTTCCCTCCTGCAATCCAGTGCTATGAGTTAATACTAGAGTGTGCCCAGCATTATGACTTTGACACACAGAGGATTGTTAGTACCGAAGGGAGAGTTTTGGAGAATTTTAATCTTGTTTCTATTGCTCAAGCCTTTGACATGCTGAATTTTCCTTTTATGTGTGCCTTAAACATGGATCTGGCCAAAACCTATTATGAGAACGAGCCTACCAAATCCCAACAAATGATTAATTCTTGGTTGGAGAAACCAAAATCTCACTTCTTCAAACTACCTAAGCAATTACACAGGGTTAAATTCAGATCGGACATATATGATGCAATCACATTTTTGAGTAGGGTGGCTAGTTTGAAAAGTGTCAGAGTGCTAGAAAACTGGATGGTCCATGTGATCAACAAAATTGAACAAGGCATCAATTACCATTGGGCAGGACTCATTAGTTCTGTGATTGATAAACAACTGAGGGATGTCTAAGAAACAAAGAAGTTCACCATGTCTTCCTATGTGGTGTATGTGTTGGCTAGATTCTACCCATACAGGGGTTTGAATCCAAAGGGAACATTTGGACAAGATATAGTTTATGATATATATCCAAAATTGCACCTAGGACACCAGGATTATAGAAGAGAAAACGATGCATTTACAATGTATATCACTAGGCTGCTTCAAAATGAGGAGCATGTGAGATTGTCCGATGGAGCAAAGGAGCTGATAAAGAAATATGGAGCTTGGTTCATTCAGTTCCCCACCTTCTCCTACATCAAGATTGATGGATGTCAAGCTGCTCCATACAGGTTAGCTAGGTACCCTACTGATCATAGTGTGCTATTGGAAGTTGTGAGACAAATATGTGACTTTTATGCTATTGTTAAAAGGGAAAAGCATAAGATAGGGTTTGGAGGTGATTTCCCTTTGAAGATTGGTATAGCTGAAGTATGCCTCTCCATCCAATCGACACATGCAGCGGGGGATGAATTGGTTGCTTATGGCTTCTCCTTCCACTCCAAGAGGACAAACTTTGATATCACTAGGGAAGCACAGAAGAAGGCCACCAAAGAATACCGTCATAAGGATGACCTAGAAGACTATTGGGAAAATATCAAAGATGATTTTGAGGCAAGGAAGAAAAGGTATTCTAGGCTTTCAGTTGATGTGATTAGGCAATACAATTTCAGGTTGATCTCCGACCAGTTAGAGGATGACGGGAATCTGGTGGAGGACCATGCATATGAGTCTGTTAAGGATAGATCAATTGGGGACATAAACTAGAATGATGATGAGGTAACTGAATTAGAAGACCTAATGGCCCATGTCATGAGATTTACTACTTCATGGTTGAACCATAAGGTTTGGGAGTTGGAGAGTGAGAAGGTACCCTATACCTTTAATTTAATGGGAAATCTCAATCCTATGTCCACTTCAGAAGAATCCAGGGAAGAGGACCCCAAAGGGAAAACTAAAGGGATCTCACCCTTCAAAATCAAAATTAGAGGTCCTCAAGAAAATGAGCCGAAACCGAAAAGAAAACCAAAAGGAAAGAAAAGAAGTTGGGCCTTGAAAATAGGCAAGTCCTCTGAAGAGGAGGAAGTTGAAAAAGCAAAAGAAGAGGATGCTCCTCCACAGCCTAAGAAGACAAGGACAACTAGGGTTTCAAAGAGAAAAGGTCAGGATACTTCCAAGGATGAAACTCCGGTTGTTGATGTGGAAAGTTCAGGAGAAAAAACCAAAGTTTATTCAAGGAGATCAAGGACTCCATCTCCTAAGGATACTATGCAAAAGATGGAACCTTCTCCGAAAGCACCAGTTGTGGAGCAACCTAAGGCTACTTTTCCTTCACCAAGCGCACTTGAGCAAGAGACTCCTAAGGAGCATGAGACTAGTGGAGAGGTAGAACCTTTCAAGGAAGGAGAACTCTTTGGTGTGGCAGCTGAGCTTGTGGTTGAAGAGGTCAAAAGACACCCTTCTCCACTAGTGCAATATGAGGATTCTCCGGAGAGCAGCAAAGGCAATGGATCACTTGAAAAGGAGGATATTCCTATTAGAAACCCATTTCCTGTGTAGGAAGAGGAGCCCGAATCAGGTGATCAAGGTGAGAAATCTCCTAAGAAAGGAAAAGATGAAACACCAAAATAGCATGAAGAGATCAAAACATAAATCCAAGTGGATCCTGCTGTCCCGGATTGGTTGGAAAAGGAGATCATAAAAAAGAAACAATTTGTTATTGAGGATACCCCTCTGGATTGGGTTGAGATGTTAACTAAGATTGGTAAAGGCAAGAAAAAGAAGATGGCCAAGGTAGTTTCAAGGATAGAAAGAGATGAAGCAAGAAATAGGGTCATTCACGTTGCCACCCCCGTTGCGGGTAAAACTAAAGAAGAGGTCACTGGGAAGGATTACAATGTGTAGACCATTAATCTTGGGCCAACTTCTATGGAACAAGACATTGAAGAATATGAAGGGTCCAGTGCAGTAATAATTGGGAGGCTAAGGAAAGAAACTCAATCCAAGCATGGACTTGGAAAGGAAAATGAGAGGCTCAAGAAGTGTCTAGAAGATGTAACGAAGCCTTTGCAATCTCTCCACCCCTCTTCCTCTGCTACTCCTGGTATCTTTCCCAAGGAAACTATTTCTGAGATTAAAAAGATGAAGGCTTCTACCCAAATTGCAATGGATTGGTTGAAAGGTGTGCAGGTGAAAGGAGATAATGCAATAAAGGATGTCCTTTCGGTTGGAAAGGATGCAGTCAAAGCCAAAGACCTGTTGGAGCATGCACTATCTCAAGACAAGGAAGATATCGATCTATTGCAAAAATCCAAAGTGATCATGGAACATGGAAAAGATCAATTGGTTGCAGATGGGATTCTTCCTTCCTGCAGACTCAATGAGCCTTGGGAATGGTTCAAAGCTTTGCAAATTTGGCAAAAGGCCATGAGGAAGATTCATAAATGAAAGAAGCTGATAGACGGTGACTTGACTGGGGTTTATGAGGGATGCATTGCATTTTTTGAGATTATGACTAGCAGGAGGAAAATTGCTCCCAAATACCTGAGCCTAGAATAGTTAAGAGGATGGTGGCATGAAGTCTATGCCCCTGACTCTGAAAATATCATAACAGGGCACCAGCTTGATGATGCAGCAACCTACTTGGCCATGATGGATAAGTACCAGGAACATAGAGGTGATTGGGAAAAAATTGTTAAGTAGTCAAAAAAGGATATTGGCGCCATTGAATGTTGGCTTAAGATTTTTCCTTTGCCACCTGTCGCCGAGTTGGACAAACTATTTTTGAAAGTTCAGGATCAGAACAAGGACAAGGGAGGTGGTAGTTAATGCCCATTTTGAAGATTTGTGCTTCCCTATTATTATAGGGCATGTGTTGATCTGAGATACAATGGGGAGTGTGTCTAGGCTGACCTTGATGATGTATCAACATTTAATGTGTGCCTTATTTTGAAATTCTTGAGGCTGACTTGTTTTGGCTATTATTTTTTTTGTAAATGTTTGGCTGGGCCGACATATTTTAAGAATTTGCTATAAAGGGCATTCTTGCCTCATTATAAGGGTTAGCTAGAAAGATAATAGAGACAAGTTAGATTAGAAAGGAGCTAGAGCATTTTGTACTAGAGGTAGTAGTCAATTTCTTGAAGCAAATATTGTAACAGAATAGTGGAATTGTTGCAGCATTTTGGTAATCTAATACAATAGAAGGCATTGTGTTTTTCTTGGTGAAATCTTTTGTGTTAGTTATCTTGCATGGTTCCTGTTGTTTCATCTTTCAAATTGCTTAAAGATTTATGATTTAGTGTTTTAGAGTTGGATTAGATTGGTGAGTGATGTACATGATTTCATATTTGTAATGTTTGTAGCAATCTCTGGTCTAGACTCCCAGTAACTATCTAATTGTAGTAGGCTGGTGAAGTCAACCTAGACCATATATCTATTTTGTGCTTAGTTTGATTGTGGATGAATATCTATGATTTGAAAATCTATATACCTTAGAAGATTGCACCGTTCTTGTGATATTGCATTGTGGGTTGATCAAGAATTGGTTATTTGAGATTGGTCCATTCTAGATATCTATCATTGGCATTGTTCATTCTAGAAATAGTTTAGATCTTATCATATCTCTGCATCCTTATCTTTTGTTGTTTCTTTATCATCTGGATTAGATTTAGGACTTGAGATCATCATATTGTAAGATCTGATAAATTGGAAAGATACAATTTTTTTGTAGTAAGGTCTGATTGTGATTACCAACATTTTCACATTTCATCTAAGTTGTTTATGCATTGTCATGATCTGACACCTGAGAGACCTTGGGGTGATTTTCAGTAATTTATTGTTGAAGATTACCTTTCAAGAGAGATAGAATATTGTATTATGTCTAAGTTGTTGTTGTGCAGAAAACACCATCAATAGAAATGAAGAAGGAATAAACTAACAGACGAAGAGTATTAAAACTTCAAAGTAAAGGAGAGATAATGGGTGGCGACATATCATGAAAAGAATAAATTGGGTGGTATTGACGAAAACAAGCCAACTGAAGAGGAATGAACCTCAACCGTCAAAAAGAGAACAATATTTGGCAGCACAAAGGGAATGAATGCAAAAGCATTGTGCTAAGACAGATTTAGATACCATAGTTGGAGACACACTCTATGGAAATTGAATACGAATGGACATCATTAAGCACAAGCGAATATAGAGGGACACCAGCTACCACAAGTGAATATGGAGGGACACCATCTATCACAAGTGAATATGGTTGGACACCATCCATCACATCTCAAGTTGAGAGTACATCATCACTCAGATTTGACAAAGAAGGTATGCCATCATCCCCACGAGAACCTCAAGGTATGTCTTCTACTCCACCATCGATCGAAGGTATGAAATATAGCCCACCTCAATTAAATATGGATGGAATTAATAATGTTGAGATGTATGTACCTAGGAGAACACCACCTAGAATTTTGCATAGAAAGCCAAAGTATTTGATTAATATTCATGAGGATATTTTGCAGCACATGGAAGGTAAGATTCCAACATGCACTTGTAGCAGATATGTTGAAAAGATTTAGAAATTCTACTTTGAAAGGATAAATGAGACTGCAAGATGTCAACTATTTGTTGAAATGATGCGTGGTATAAAGTATAAAGACATCATGAAGACTCTTGGGTTGAGAACATCAAATGCATCGAGTGAAAACACTATTGTGAAGAATCTAATGGATGCATATGAGAGTGTGGGTAAGACCTCACATTCAAAGGATAGTAATGTCACACAACATGTCATTACATCGGCTTTGGTAAGTAGTCAAACAAAGAGAGCTTGTCTCATTAGAAAGATGAGTGAACAAATGAGAATTAGTAGAAAAACTTTATCAAAAATTGTTCAAAGGTGGCAAAGAATTGAGGGCACTGATTCAAATGAATTATAGGCATTCTCGGGGAGACTTCCACAAAAAGATAAAAAAGTTGTTGAGGCATTGAGAACACTAATTGAAGATTATTGGAAGAATAACACAAGGCCATCTTTGAATCAAAGGGATGTGGTAAGAAGGAGAATCGGTAGTCAGAACCATGAGCCACATCCAAAGCATTTTTTGGATATGAATCAAACCCAATTTTTTTGTAAATTTCAAATGGATTTTCCTCAAATTAGTATTTGTCAAAGATTTTTTGAAACATGCTTAAACCTTTTTATGTTAAGATAAATCACACACGCACTACTTGTTGTTGTAGACTACATATTGAATTCTCTAACCATTATGATGTTTATCGTTCTATATGTTGTGATTTGCATACTAACAATGTTTTGTAGGATTGTGGAATAGAAGCCCCACCAAAATATTCAAGAGAGTTTTTATCAAAAGAATTATGTGAAATAGAGGATGGCCAAATATTATATAGGAAAACACGCTTGGATGGTTCATGTGAGCGTTGCAATGGCTTGCAACGTATGCCAGTATGTCAACATATGGAAAGCATAGATGAGGTGGGACAAAAACTAGTAGAGTTTGAGAAGTATAAAATGGTGGCATATGCTAAAAAAGATGGGTTTCAAGAAAAAATGTGTGATTTGGTTGTTCAGAAGACTCCAGTGTATTAGTTTACATCCATGTTTCGTGGCAATATAGTGTATGAGTATGCAAGGCATATACATAGATCCTAATGGTTGGACACATAATTCAAGCTATGCAAGGACACACTTCCAGTTGGCAGCATAGTATCAGTGGTTGAATTTGCAAAGAACTACACTCTACAGCCATAATGTGAGGTGTAGTCACAGTATTACAACTCCACATAGGTTTCGATATTTGTACAGATAGCATTCATTCATGCAGCTGATAGTACAAAGGACCAAAGGGAGGTATTGAGGGAGTAGCACTTTTATATTAGTGATGATTGCACACATTCTCTAGAGTTCATGCAAGGTTGCTTCTATATTTTCTACACTGATTTGGCTTAGAGAGGCATAGCATATAGTTGACATATAATATGGTCGGATAACTGTGCAAAATAGTTCGAGAACTCGTGCATGTTCTACTAGTTGAGCAGGTTGCATGTCATTATAGGTGTACACCATATGTGGAAATTTTGTGAGGTCAGGCATGGAAAGGGGGAGCATGATGGTGTAGGAGCATGCATGAAATGAGCATTAGCGAGAGAAGAGTTAAATTTTAAAGACAATGCAAAGTTGACAGATGCAAGATAAATTGTCGAGTGGTGTAATGCTTTGATGGGTCCAAGTAATGAAGGCACGTCTTTAGTTCATAGTTATTTTTGGTCGATGGATGATACTAACATTGCACCATATGAGGATTGTTGTACACTAATAGGATCAAGCGAGCTACACTCTTTCCTTAGCTCAATTGCAGGTTTATGGAGTATTGATACATGGAAGATGGCATGATTTTGTTCTTCATGTACAATGCAAGCCTGTAATGATTGTGAGTCAAGGGAGTGGGTTGACAAATGGTTGACAAGTTATCTTAGCCTACTTCACACATATCACCCTCTAACAACATTGGAACTAACACAGATGGAATCATCAGTTGACTTTGACCACATATCAGATTTAGTTCAACTAGGTAATATATTTTCTTTCTTAGTTTTTAAAATTCCATATTGTTATATTACTTTGTAGTGTATTTATATTGTTGACTAATTTCAAGAGATTTGTTGCACATATCAATGTAGGGAAAGTTTATGCAATTATTGTAGATGGGCTCAATGGTCATCCAGTGGGCAGTGTGTCATGGTCAGGTCAGACTAGTAAATATGGGGGTAGACCTTTGAACAAGGTCTTGTGGAAGGTCTGTGAGTCTGACCATGAAGCAATGCTAGACACAATTAATAGCAAAGTAGACCTAGATGGTTCATTGGATTAATTTGTAAGTACGCACATCAGTTCTTATTAATTTATACTTGTATGCACATTAATTTGTTTGATAACAATGCTATCATCTTCTTTTACTTTTCCTATTTGTAAGTAACCTACTACAAATTGGTTGGTGTCCCGTTGTAGAAAATGCAGATTTATGAGCCATCCAAGAGAATGTCAGCCAAAAAAGTAATGCAACATCCTTATTTTGATGATCTCGACAAATCTCAATCATGATTTTAAGGCATTACAAAAGTGTGTGCAAAGCTTGCTGAGGGAATTTCAAGTTATTCATTTGAAGTTAACCTTATCATGAGCAACTATGGTGTAGAAATTATAAGAGCATCTCAAATTTCAACTTATTCTATTCATGAGAGGTGTTGTGTGCAATAAGTATCTTGGAAATCACAGTGTAGATGTATGACCATGAGTGACTAAGTTGAGAAACTGACATGCCTATCTGTAAGTTCCATATATTTTCATTTCATTTCCATTTTGGATGCTCTTTCTTTTTCTCTTTTACTTTGTGTATTTGTAAGTAAACTACTAAAAGTTGATTGATCTCTCATTGCAAAAAATGTTGATTTATGAGCCATCAAAGAGAATCTCAGCCAAAAGAGCAATGCAACATCCTTATTTTGATGATCTTGAGAAATCTCAATTCTAATTTGAAGCCATTATAAAAGATTGTGTCAAGCTTAGTGAGGGAATCTCAAGTTACTCAATTGAAGTTAACCTCATAATGAGCACCTATGATGTATACATTTAAAGAGAATCTCGAATGTATGAGTGACATTGTAAAAGATCTATGAGAATGAAGTTCCCAAGGAATTGTAATGAGATTTACTCAAATATTGTAATTTTAGAGTTCATGTTTGGTGTACTAGCACCTTGTTCTGTAAATACCTTCAATAGGAAAATTTGCAAAATTTAAATTTTGAAATGTAAAGAATGTGAAAAAGGTCATGTGAAGGTCATATGTAATATATTCAAAGTCTCAAAGAGGTCATTAGGTGATTAGAGAAGTGATATTGCACAAAATATGTCATTTGTTGTAAAAATGCAAAACTTGCATTAGTTGCACAATTGCAAAATTAGTAAATAAAGGATGATGTTTTCTATATTTGCAACACTTTTCCTTTTTTTTTCAATCTTGTGTAGATTGTATAACACCTTATACTTGGATTTTTTATTAGTTTTCAAATGTAAAAAATGAATTTTGAAATGTAAAATGTATGTAAAAGGTCATGTGATATAGTCAATATGATGGCTTATGGATTGATGCAATAGGGGGAGGCCTACAACACAAAAATTCACAATTCCAATATGCAAACACAACTGTTAGGCCATAAACTCCTCACAATTTCATCATTTCTTCAAAATCACTCTTTTCCCTTGTAGCACTGGGAATCAACTCAATCGGGTAACTTATCTCAATGACACCACATCAATCCATGAAATGAACCTCTTCAAGGACCCATTTGAACAAAATTTGACATACTCAAAATCCACCTATGATCATTTCAGACCAGAGCACTCAAATTTCACCTTTTCACCATTTTAGGCTTCTAATTAGCCTCTTTTTCCAAAGCAACTATACTTGAAACTTATCCAAACCATAAAAAACCTTGGGGAAGAAATTTAAATGTGTCAAAACCTCCAAAACCACAATCAGACTTTTGACATACCACCATACAAAGGGTAATCCATAAAACCCTACTTTTTAGCCAAAACCCTAGGGGTTTATTGAAAAAGTCACTTCCTAATCTACCCAAAACATAAAACCTCTTCAAACAAGTTTGAATTGGTCTACACAAGCTTAATCAAATATGAAATAATGCTTCCTTCTCACAAAACTCACCTTGGCCCACCAAAACCTCCACTTTTCATGAGGAAACTCATATTTTCACATTAGGGCATCACACCCAACACAATATCAATCCTCCCTTTCACAAAAAATCTTGAAACAAACTATTCCCAACTAAAGTAATCCCATTCCACCAATCACAGTAGTCATAGGGGGTGGAATGGGAAAAATTTACATTTATGTGACTTTGAACACCCCAAAAATAGGGTTAATAGGGCAGATTAAGAAAATCTAAGATAAAATTCACAAATTTAAAATAAGACTCTCAAAACTTCTGCAAATGCAAGTTAACACATGCTATAAGATATTTCCATAGTTTGCAAGTCAAAACACCCTTGTACGAGATCGTACAAGCTTGCCAAGAATGAAAAAGAATAGAAAATCTAATAAAAAGCAGTGCTAATCAACTTTATTGCTTCAAATCTTCAAGATCCCCCTCTCATCGAGTCTTTAAAATATATTTATAATGTTTTTGCTTCAAACTAAACTTTCCCAATGGATCTAACTACCTTTTGAACCCTTAACTATTTGATCCCTTAAGAGTCCAAAGTGCGAAATGACTACAAACTTCAGCATGCTGCTACTCAGATACCGTGATGCTTAGAAATTTATCATTTGATCCTACAAGATCATGTTGGGTACCTCTACAAAAACCTCTCTCAGTTTTGGCTATCTCGAAGTGGTTTTCCTGTGACAACGAATTTTCACTTGATGGAAAAGTGTCAAATGCAAGTAGTGCAAAGTTGCAAAGTGGTGCAAATTTCATTCTACAACTTTTGTGACCAAACAGACTATTCCAACATGTTGAAATAGATATTTTTATGTTATGAATGGTCCTCTTTAGCACCCAAACATGCGGAATCGCTCCAAGCTACGTTCAACCAGATCGATTCCTTAAGAGTCCAAAGTGCAAAATGGCTGCAAACTTCAACATGTTGTTACTCGAATACCATGATACTTAGAAACTTCTCATTTGATCCTATAGGATTGCATTGGGCCCCCCTACAAAAAAATATCTTGGTTTTGGCTATCTTAGAGTGGTTTTCCCATGGCGGTGGATTTTCACTTGATGGAAAAAGTGTCAAATGCAAGTAGTGCAAAGTTGCAAAGTCGTGCAACTTTCATTTTGCAACTCATGTGACCAAACAGACTATTCCAACACGTCTGAATAGGTATTTTTACACTAGGAATGGTCCTTTTTCGCACTCAAACACATGAAATCGCTTTGAGCTATGTTCAACCGGATCGATTCCTTAAGAGTCCAAAGTGCAAAATGGTTGTAAACTTCAACATGTTGTTACTCGGATACCATGATGCTTAGAAACTTCTCATCTAATCCTAGAAGATCACATTAGGCCCCTCTACAAAAACTCTCTCATTTTTGGTGATCTTGGAGTGGTTTTCCCGTGGCGGTGGATTTTCACTTGATGGAAAAAGTGTCAAATGCAAGCAGTGCAAAGTTGCAAAGTGGTGCAACTTTTGTTCTGCAACTTGTAAGACCAAATGGATTATTCCAACACATTGAAATAAGTATGTTTACTCTAGGCATGGCCCTCTTTCACACCCAAACATGTGGAATTTCTCTGAGCTACATTCAACCAGATCAATTTCTTAAGAGTCCAAAGTGCAAAATGGCTGCAAACTTTAGCATGTTGTTACTTTGAGATTGTGATGCTTAGAAACTTCTTGTTTGATCCTATAAGATCCTGTTGGGATCCTCTACAAAAACCTCTTTCGGTTTTGGCTATCTCGGAGTGGTTTTCCCGTGGCGGCATAT
>VDFB02064811.1:0-16483 GCA_007258455.2 Sequoia sempervirens | reverse complement strand
TAGAGAAGAAACTCTCTTCATGGCAATAGAAGCAAAGAGTGATGCCTTGGAAGATGAAGACAAAGGTAAAAAAAGGATGGATTCAAAAGAGGAAGAAATTGTTGAAATGGATGGAGAAGTGGATCTTGAAGAACTCATTTGTGCCTTGAGCAAAATCAAGAAGCTTAAGAAAAAAATCTTGAAGCAAAAGTTGCAACTGCAGAAATATGAAGAAGAGGATCATGATTCAAGATCAAAAGTGTCACAAAGCCTTGAAGAGGTAGAAAAGACTATTATCAGCCTAAAGATTCAACTTGAAGAGGCAAAAAGGATAGAATAGGAAGTGAGTTTTCAGCTAAAGACAAAAGTGGATACAAAATACTTGATTCTGAAATTGTTTCCTTGAGAAAGGAACTAGAAAAGGCAACTACCCAATTAAACAAAAGCATGAAGTTTGAAAAAAGCACCAAAATATTGGAAGACATTATCAATGCCCCAAGGTTACCATTCATCAAGATTGGTCTTGGCTTTGAGGAAAATCAAAAGATTTCTAAAGAAGATTCAAGTTCTAAGGCTACAAAATTACCAAAGAAAACAAATGAAGAAAAGCCTAAATGCTATGCTGATACGCTCAAGAACTCTATCAATAGTGATTGACCTAGGAGGAAGGAAGTGATATCCCATAGAAGATCAACATCTCTTACAAGGACAAGAAGGACAAATTTTGAAGATCGTTTCATCCAAGGCAAGTGCACATAACCAGGTTCCAACACTCTTTCGTTAGTTACTATTTTTTCTGCAATCAATTTGGTCATAAAGCAATAGATTGTACAAGAAATGATTTTCGGTTCTTAAAGAGAAATTACAATTCTTTTTCTCTCTTAATAGACTTGAACATTATATGCTACAAGTGCAACAACTATGGTAATACAACATGTTTTTGTAGAAGTAGTTTTGTAGAACTGCCTAGACAAAACGAGGATACCCATGGCAAGCAAAAAGAGGAATCTACAAAAGTTTGGAAAAAGAAGCAAGAGCAACAAAAGAAAGAAAATTCTATACTTGTACAAACAACCTTTCATGCCCAAAATTAAGGAAATCAATGGTATGTTTGTCATGTCCCTGAAATTGCGACATTTAGAAGCATATAACCATTTAATATTACGTCATTACAGTAGTCTATGAAGAAATTACATCATAGATATCATGATATAATAAATATCAAAATATCTAAAATAAATATAAAATATTAAGATAATCTAGAATATAAATATAAATATTAAACATTTAAATATATTATCAATTATGATCACTATAATAATAGATGTTAATTTATCACCATAAGACAATAAATAGTAATAATTATAAATGTTAAATAAAGAATCGAATATTAATACTAAAGCAATTAATTAAGTGAATAAAATTGGACTCAAAAGTCTTTGAGGAAAAAGTCACGACCCTATGTCGTATATTTAGAGAGCAAAGTAGCCAGCGAACAGGGACACATCAGGGATGGAGACCAAGGACGTGGTGCGAGTGTTTGAATAGGCCCAAACTTCAATAAGAACTCATATCACCAAGGGAAAAAATACGATATAATATGCGCAAGCCCTCCTCCTGGACGAGGAATAAAAATAGCAAAGAAGATCATGGGAAGATCCATAGACAAGTACCAAACCGAGTCCCCTGAACGTGAAAACAGGTGATCATGGTCGCTGGAAGAGAATGGGGAGAGTAAGGGAAATACATGTGACTTGATTGAGGTTAAGGACAGAATAATAGAATTAATGGTAGTATTCGAAAATGACGTCAATGGAGATGTCTCTTTGCACGTCGGCCATAACCAAGTCATCGCCAATATACAACAAAGATAAGCTAGCCCAAGTTACCGTTGCAAGCAGTAAACACAGGAATCTGCCCTGAGAGTAGAGGATCATCGCTGGTGTAGGACGGAGGCACGGGTTTGCTCTACAGGTCAATTTAAGAGGTGAGTTATCGGGTCACAACACTTGACCACTGGAGGATGCGTAAGGACCTTCAAAGGTAATTGGAAAGCAATAAATAGATGTTAAATACTAAAGGTCTGACAATAGTTAGAGTTGAAATATATATGTTTTATATATGTGATAAACAAACATATATATCCCGGGTGGAGAATTGCAATTGGAGTATTAAAGAAGAGGTAGAGAATAAAGGGATATATACCTAGGTATAACATGAAGAAAGATGAGAAGTATGAAATGCTCATACAAGGCTACAGATCCATCACTATCCAGGTATGAGTTCTATAATAGTATGAATTAACATAATAATGTGTTGAAGGTAAGAATAGTGGGTCTAGTATATTATTAATATATTAGGAATGGATAATACATTGAGAGTTGGAAATGACATGATAACAATGAAAAGGGTAAATTTAGGATATGTGTAATAAATGATTTACAATAATAATGCTTGTAGGTAGTAATTGAGTTTGGTAAGTAATAATGAAATTATTATTAATGGTCTAATAGAATATCATCTTGGGATCTTAATATCTATCCTTAAGTATTAATGAAATATGTCTAGAAGAATCATTTGAAGTGAAGGGAATGAATAACCCTTCCACTAAGACGAAATATTCATACCATCTTTGACCTTATTCGATGTTATTATGGAAACCTAATGACCTCTAATGCTTCTAATGTCTCTTTGAGAAACACCTTGAATTTCAGATTCAAGTTTCAAGTGCCTCCGCTAAAAAGGGGTCATTACAGTGGTATCAGAGCCTCGGTCCTGCCATCCTGTGAAAAGGGTGTATGCAAACTTACCAAGACAAAGGTATATTCTATAAGAAACAATCTAACTCATGCAGATTAGGTATGGTTGTGACCATTGAATATAATTTCTCTTCTAGTAAGATATATGCAAATTATGAGATTTGAATAAGAACAAAGATATTGTTTTGGCAATAAATAAATAAATAGGGAGATTAAATTGGTGATGAATAGGCATATCTAAATATCATTGATAAATATACCTAAATATATAATGATTGATGAGTATATAATAGGCGATTAATAAATACAATTTATGCATAATAATATTTATCTAATTGATGTAATTTATTATAGTCATTTTGGGAATGCATTGCTAATATGTTACTTTGAATTGGACAACTAATGGTGTTATGATAATCTACCATTCTATTTCAACATAGCATAAGAAGGCGGCATCGTTGGATGGGGGTTTTCTATAGATCAAAGTGGTAAGTTTTAGGTGCGTATTTTCATAGCCATAAATCAGCAATACCTTTATATAGTTGGAAAACAATATTTGTTAAAAGTGTTATAAATGATTGATAAAGGATTGGTGATTAATAGATTTAAGGGCTAATGTATATGATAAATAGATTATTAATATTTTAAGGAATTCATGAATCCTCATAGCATGTTGTAATTATGTCTTGTAAGATGGTAAGATGCAATTGTTTGTATCAACAATCATGTAGTTGGTTGGGGATGGAACCGATAGGTTGAGCAGATACTAGAGTCCCTTCATAGTAGACCACCCTCATTGGATGACTGCAGGTGTGCCAATGAGGGCCGAGGGGGTCATTTCCACGGGTGTTGGTTAGCCGTTCTCGGGCTAAGAAGGGAGTGCTCAAAGGGCCTCCTACGGGAATCCTTCCTCCAAACTATCTCATGGACCACGTGTCTGCTTCATATTAACTGTGATTTGCATGATATTAATCGTAGCTATTGGCTCGGCCCAGATCGCATCACCTGGAGGTTGCGGACCCTAGTATGCAATTATAACTGACATCTGAACATCGTTTTCTTTGTCTAGATCCTTGTAATATCACATAGTTAACTTTGAATGAGAAATATAGCATAGCAGTGTATTGATTGAATGACCATCCACCATTAAATTATCAAGCTCAGTTTATTGACTTAGGAATGAAGGGGAATCCGGAGCATACGTAAGGAAGCAGACACTGGAGACTTTTTCTCAGTATGCCACCCTCCTTGGATGACTGCAGGTCTGCCAAGAGGGCTGAGGGGGTCATATCCACGGGTGTTGGTTGGCTGCTCTCAGACTGAGGAATAGTGCTCTAAGGTAGCCTTGCGTGTGAAACCCCTCTTGCTTCACTCCTATAGTTAAAGATCAGAGGTGATAATTTGAGGGGTCCTATATCCTTGATTATTTAAGACCCTTAATTTGAGAATTGTTTGTATACATGGCATAAGGAACAATTGATAGTATAAAAGTTAATTTATCATTTATTCTCTGTGTTGAGTATTTTAGCTGTTGATTTGCTTATTCAGTGTAGTAATTTGGTATTTTAGGATAAAGATTATGCAATCCTAGAAAGGGTTCATTACAATATATGCTCCGTAACATATATTCATATGAATGCTTGTGCATGACGTGTATTCGCGTGTCTGCTTCATGTTTATGTGTATACTCGATGACCTTGGGAAGGGGGACGGGTCCACGGTGTAGTATGGGATACACTGAATCCACCTTCTCGATTGTCTGACAGCATACTTCATTCAAGTGTATTTGTAATTGATTGTACACCCTATAACTTGTGATTGTATTTAAGTATATACTCACCGATTGTGTTTATTTGAGTGTATACTTTATGATTCGTGATTGAATTTGTATTTGGGTGTATACTCTATAACTTTGTATCGATATTTGAGTGCATACTCTATGATTTGCATTTGAATTCGAGATGTATTTGTATTCAAGTGTATAACCTCTGACTTTGTACTTGTATGCTTTGCAACTTTGAATTCAAGTGTATACTTCATGATGATGTATTCGAGTGTATACTCTATGGCATTCTATTTGTTGTGACTTGTATTCAAGTGTATGCTCTATGACTTACATGCATTCATACGTATTCTTTGTGACTTCCTGCACTCATGCATATACTTCATGTTTTACCAAACTTATGGTATTTTGTTTCTTGGATAAGATCTTACTTGATCATTTCATGACTGATGCACTCTTATACATGACTACTCCATTCCTAAGTGTATGCTTGTGTTTGTGAAGTTCATACCTTGTATGTAATTGTTTCTATGTACACTCTAATGAATGCTTCATATTATGTATTTTTCATTTTTTGAATGAATGATATGCTTATATTCCATGCATAGAAGTAAATTTGAGTGTACTTGAATGCTCTAAATATTCATGTCTTAAGTAATGACTAAATGCTTCTCGCTCTATGTGTGTGATTCCTCTATGTATGCTTCATGTTAGAGTGTATCTATATTGCCTCCTACCTTATGAGTATCTATACATTGGATACCTTGTCTGGGTTTATGTGCTCTATGTATGTACTTCAAGTGTATTCCTTTTCCTAAGTATAATTATATGGTGTGCATGCCTTGTGTGTATTTGTCTTACATTGTGTGTGTCTTATGACATGTATTTCTAAGTGTATTACATGTATTTGCATGCTCCATGTGTAATCTATACATGTATTCATCTAGTACGCATTTATGGCTAATATATTCAATGTGAATGCTTAAAGTGTCTTTCATGATTAGTGTGTTTTTCAACATGTCTACTCCATTCTCATGTGTACTTGCAAAATTAACAAGCATACCTCATGCTCTATACATACAAGTGTACACTTCATGAATACTTCATGCCTTATGTATTCAGATTTTTATTTCATGTTGGTGTGTGCTCCATGCTTACTGCTTAAGTGTATTCAAATATATGATTCATCTCCTATGAGTGTGACTCATGTCCAACGTGCTTGTTTTATACCTAATATGCTTACTGCATTTGTATAATTTTGTTGTTTATGTTCCTTGAATAAATACTCTTGATTGAACATGTATACTTCTTTAAGTGTATTTGTACCTTACTTGTATCATATTCTGCGAGTGATTATGTGTTTGCTATATTCTTGATGTGCTTTCCTTGTGACTATTTTGTGTATGATAAGTGTATGATTGTATTCAGGGGTGCACTCTATGTATATTTATATGTCTTGCCATATATGCTCTATGATTTACATATGTCTATGCCTTATGCGTGCATGAAACTAAGCCATATAGTTGCATTTATGATTCATACGTCGTCCAAAATATTTATGCTTATATTCATACATATAATCCATGCTTTATGTGTACTCGTGTGTGTGATTCATGTCTTATGCTTTGTGTGTTTATAATCGTCTATGCTTAAAGATGTTATTTAGTCTTGATTGCTTGAGGACAAGCAATCTTGGGCAAGGAGGATTGTCATGTCCCTGAAATTGCGACATTTAGAAGCATATAACCATTTAATATTACGTCATTACAGTAGTCTATGAAGAAATTACATCATAGATATCATGATATAATAAATATCAAAATATCTAAAATAAATATAAAATATTAAGATAATCTAGAATATAAATATAAATATTAAACATTTAAATATATTATCAATTATGATCACTATAATAATAGATGTTAATTTATCACCATAAGACAATAAATAGTAATAATTATAAATGTTAAATAAAGAATCGAATATTAATACTAAAGCAATTAATTAAGTGAATAAAATTGGACTCAAAAGTCTTTGAGGAAAAAGTCACAACCCTATGTCGTATATTTAGAGAGCAAAGTAGCCAGCGAACAGGGACACATCAGGGATGGAGACCAAGGACGTGGTGCGAGTGTTTGAATAGGCCCAAACTTCAGTAAGAACTCATATCACCAAGGGAAAAAATACGATATAATATGCGCAAGCCCTCCTCCTGGACGAGGAATAAAAATAGCAAAGAAGATCATGGGAAGATCCATAGACAAGTACCAAACCGAGTCCCCTGAACGTGAAAACAGATGATCATGGTCGCTGGAAGAGAATGGGGAGAGTAAGGGAAATATATGTGACTTGATTGAGGTTAAGGACAGAATAATAGAATTAATGGTAGTATTCG
This sequence comes from Sequoia sempervirens, assembly GCA_007258455.2. Lineage (NCBI taxonomy): Eukaryota > Viridiplantae > Streptophyta > Pinopsida > Cupressales > Cupressaceae > Sequoia > Sequoia sempervirens. Next base: position 9,567 of record VDFB02064811.1, on the reverse strand, counting down.
AAAATGACGTCAATGGAGATGTCTCTTTGCACGTCGGCCATAACCAAGTCATCGCCAATAAACAACAAAGATAAGCTAGCCCAAGTTACCGTTGCAAGCAGTAAACACATAAATCCACCTTGAGAGTAGAGGATCATCGCTGGTGTAGGATGGAGGCACGGGCTTGCTCTACAGGTCAATTTAAGAGGTGAGTTATCGGGTCACAACAATTGACCACTAGAGGATGCGTAAGGACCTTCAAAGGTAATTGGAAAGCAATAAATAAATGTTAAATACTAAAGGTCTGACGATAGTTAGAGCTGAAATACATATGTTTAATATATGTGATAAACAAACATATATATCCCGGGTGGAGAATTGCAATTGGAGTATTAAAGAAGAGGTAGAGAATAAAGGGATATATACCTAGGTATAACATGAAGAAAGATGAGAAGTGTATATGAAATGCTCATACAAGGCTACAGATCCATCACTATCCAGGTATGAGTTCTATAATAGTATGAATTAACATAATAATGTGTTGAAGGTAAGAATAGTGGGTCTAGTATATTATTAATATATTAGAATGGATAATACATTGAGAGTTGGAATGACATGATAACAAATGAAAAGGGTAAATTTAGATATGTGTAATAAATGATTTACAATAATAATGCTTGTAGTAGTAATTGAGTTTGGTAAGTAATAATGAAATTATTATTAATGGTCTAATAGAATATCATCTTGGGATCTTAATATCTATCCTTAAGTATTAATGAAATATGTCTAGAAGAATCATTTGAAGTGAAGGGAATGAATAACCCTTCCACTAAGACGAAATATTCATACCATCTTTGACCTTATTCGATGTTATTATGGAAACCTAATGACCTCTAATGCTTCTAATGTCTCTTTGAGAAACACCTTGAATTTCAGATTCAAGTTTCAAGTGCCTCCGCTAAAAAGAGGTCATTACAATGTTGATAGTGGATGCTCAAGCCATATGACAGGGGACAAGAGCAAGTTTCTTTCTTTAAAGGAAGTGAATGGAGGAACGGTAAAATTTGAGACAATGCTACAGCAAGGATAATAGGAAAAGGTACTCTTAGTCTTGACAAGGGGAAGACAAAGACATAAAACATCTTGTATGTTAAAGGTTTGAAGCATAATCTTCTTAGTGTAAGTCAAATGTGTGATCAAGGACACACTCTTACTTTTCATGCTCAAGGTTGTGAGATAAGGAAGGCAAGTACAGGAAAATTTGTTGCTGATGCAAATAGAACAAATAACCTATACATGCTTAGTGAGATCAAGGGATAAAAATGCTACATGGGACAAATAGATGAGAGCTGTTTATGGCATAGAAGAATGGTCCATACAAACTTTGATAATCTTGTAAAGATCAGCACCAAACAAGCCGTAAGAGATATGCCAAAGATTACTAGGCCTTCAAAAACTCTTTGCAAGCAATTTCAACATGGGAAACAAACAAGAGCTAGCTTCAAGTCAAAGGAGTACTCAATGACAGAACCTTTGGAGCTTGTTCATATAGACCTCTATGGGTCAACAAGGACACAAAGTTTACAAGGTGAGAGTTATTTTATGCTCCTTATTGATGACTAATCAACAATGACATGGATTACTTTCCTAAAAGAAAAATCTAAAGCATTTGAGAAGTTCAAAGTTTTCAAAGCCTTGGTCGAAAATGAAACTAGGTTAAGGATCAAACGCTTGAGATCAGGGTGAGGAGTTGAGTTCACCTCAAATAAATTTGAAGACTTTGCCATTGATTTGATTAAACTGCATTGCATACACAAGAGGTATCCCAAAGTTCATAAGAAGTATGAATTTAGGGGGAGCTAAACACTGTATTACCTTTCAGCTTTGTGGTGAAAACAATTCAAAGATAGATCAGCTGATGTGTAATGTCCCTACTAGGAGTTAGCCTATATCTATCCCAAACTATCAATTTCCCAAGCAATGGGTCCTAGAGGATACTTTGAATTGGTTTAGTCCCTGTAAGTAAGTTAGAAACCCATCACTAAAATAGCCTAACAATTAATACTCCACTTTGAACATTAGAATTAAACATGAGTAACTCTATTTTAAATGATATCTTTAACCTTAGCAACTTCATAATGAACTAACTTGTCCTACTTTGTGTTTGCTCAATTGTGGATCATATGAAGCGAGGATGATGATATGATGTCTCGGTCTCTCCCCTCTTCATGTGGCGCATTCCATTCATATGACCTGGTGAGACTCTTAACCTCCTTGTTATCATCCTTGTATCATCTCCCATAAACGGCCTTTCCCCCTTGTTATACCATGGTAGGGAGGTAAGATTACAATGGCTAATCCTATAATAAAACTAGACCCATAGGCAACACCCTTTGATCCCAAAGGCAGAACCCCTCTGGCCCATGTGGGCTCATCTTGTCCCCCGCTGGGTGGCATATCTAATGGAGATCAACCTGGACAAAAAGGCAGTACCCTTTGATCCCAAAAGGCAGAACCCCTTTGGTCCATGTGGGCTCATCATGTCCCCCCCCAGGTGACTTATCTAGGAGACTCCATTGCTGAATTCCCCTTTGTAATCTCTCTTCCCCACCGAGGTGGAACATGGACATCATAATATAAACAAATGACTAACTACAGATACACATATTAGCAATGTATATATATATATATATAAATTCCTAAACACGTTATAAATGGATATAAATAATAATAAGCACATCTACTTATTGTCCTTTGATTCTACTATATATTAATAGCAGGTATCTTACTCTTTATCTTCTTAATGCATCTGTTCTTTACACTTAGACGATATCATTAGTGTAGGTCAACAGATGGAAATCCGTCACATTAAGGCATCATTATTTATAAGGTTCAATAATTGCTGCAAGCATCATTATTGCATAATCATATATACACATATTAGCAATGTATATATATATATATAAATTCCTGAACACGTTATAAATGGATATAAATAATAATAAGCACATCTACTTATTGTCCTTTGATTCTACTATATATTAATAGCAGGTATCTTACTCTTTATCTTCTTAATGCATCTGTTCTTCACACTCAGACGATATCATTAGTGTAGGTCAACAGATGGAAATCCGTCACATTAAGGCATCATTATTTATAAGGTTCAATAATTGCTGCAAGCATCATTATTGCATAATCATATATACACATATTAGCAATGTATATATATATATATATAAATTCCTGAACACGTTATAAATGGATATAAATAATAATAAGCACATCTACTTATTGTCCTTTGATTCTACTAATAGCAGGCATCTTACTCTTTATCTTCTTAATGCATCTGTTCTTCACACTCAGACGATATCATTAGTGTAGGTCAACAGATGGAAATCCGTCACATTAAGGCATCATTATTTATAGGGTTCAATAATTGCTGCAAGCATCATTATTGCATAATCATATATACACATATTAGCAATGTATATATATATATAAATTCTTCAACATGTTATAAATGGATATAAATAATAATAAGCACATCTACTGATTGTCCTTTGATTCTACTATATATTAATAGCAGGTATCTTACTCTTTATCTTCTTAATGCATCTGTTCTTCACACTCAGACCATATCATTAGTGTAGGTCAACAGAAGGAAATCTGTCACATTAAGGCATCATTATTTATAAGGTTCAATAATTGCTGCAAGCATCATTATTACATAATCATATATATGTATATATATATATATTTCATATAAATATATATATGTGATTACATACAATAATGTCAACGGAGCAAAACATATCAGCAATGTTATAAGATAACTAGTAGCATGCATGTTTCATTATTCCCAATGTCATCAATAAAAAATAGATAACATTAAATAAATAGCATCATGTATGAATTATTATTAGTTACACTATTATTTAAATCCATGATGTATTTATCAACATCATTATTCAGATGTATTAACATTTATCTAACTTATTATTTAAACTCATAAAATACTTATCTCCTTATTGCTGGTCAATTCTGCAGATATCCTGATTTCTCCAAGCCACCGTGTCCCTCTATTTGTAAATCTCTTCCCTTAAATATCTGCCATGCTGTGAGGAGACGTGCCCCTCCACCTAATCGCTGTCTTGGAACAGACCTACCCAATGCCTTTTGGACGCATCTTTTCACTTTTGTGATCACTGCTTTTTAGCTTTATTAAGTGATTGCTGATAATAAGAGTTTCTGCTTGGTGTTTGTTTTATTTAAGAAATATTATATTTCTAGGAATCATTGTCTTTGACTTATCATAACAACTGATTTGTATGAGTTTCATTATTATTTTTGTAATAAACAATATTAATGGCTTGTATTATCATTATAATGTTATCAAGATAATTATAATTATAATTATGATGATGCTTGAATAGGTATATATCTATATTCTAATATTAAATCTGTAAATTGATTTTATTGTTTTATATCAATTTTATATGTTTTTAATATTTACTTTATTATTTAAATTGTCAATATTTATATTTTAATATTTATAATGTTATATATAATAATTATAATAATTATATTATTTTTGATAATTATGATTATAATGATATTAAATAGTTAATGTTTCCAATATGTATTTTGTTTATCTTGTTTTCAATGCTTTATATCTCAATGCTACAATTTCGGGGGACATGACAGTCCATTCCGGCCAAGATTGCTTGCCCTCAAACAATCATGACCTAAGATGTGTGATTTTAAGATGTTGCTTCTTGTGGTGATGATATTAGCTTTGATAGGGGTTGGAAGTTCTAACCCAAGTGATGGTTATACTAGTTATGAGGATAATGTATTGACTAATATTCTTAAGTGCTACTATTTCTCCATAACTCTCAAACCCAAGAGTTGGAGTTTGTGAATCAGTATAACTTAAAACCATATGAATCAGAAATTCAAGTAGACAACTAGGTAGCTCAACCAAGTAGGCAGCTCAACAAGCAACAAATAGCTCAAGCAAGCAACCAACCAACTCAAGCACACAAGCAAGTAGCTCAACCATACAAGCAACCAGCTCAAGTAGACAAGTAGGTAGCTTAAGCATGCAAGCAACTAGCTCAAGCAAGTAGGCAACCAGCTCAAGTAGACAAGCGGGTAGCTTAAGCATGCAAACAACCAGCTCAAGCAAGTAGGCAACCAGCTAAAGCACACAACCAAGTAGCTTCAGCAATTTGACAGGCAACCTTTTTTTTACATTTTCTTTGTTTTTTAAGCATAAAGTAATCATAAACACATTAACAAGCTCCAAATACATAGTGACTAGCTCTAACATTCATCTCATACACAATGGCTAACTTGCACATCACAATGGTTGACACACATACATCCATAATGCATCTTGGATAGAAAGAATATCGGTGCATTGTGCACTACATTGTGGGTCCTATCCTTTCCTTTGGTGTTCTACACCATTGGACAAATGGGAAGAGGATCCGATGCATCCCATACTATATCGCAGGTCCATCCTCAACCCCACAAGGCTAAGTATACAATTTGACAACTGAGAAGCGGATTTGGTGCATCCCATACTACACCGCGGGTTTGTCCACCATCCCAAGGTCACCTAGTATACATATGAGTACACAATATACACTTGAAGTCACAAAGTATATGCAAGGTATACACATAGTTGCATAAATGCATGTAGGTCACAAAGTATACACATGGAAGGCATACACATATGGAGATACATTAACACAGGCTGGCAGGAACATGCTCTGATACCACTTGTAATGTCCCTACTAGGAGTTAGCCTAAATCTATCCCAAGCTATCAATTTCCCAAGCAATGGGTCCTAGAGGATACTTTGAATTGGTTTAGTCCCTGCAAGTAAGTTAGAAATCCATCACTAAAATAGCCTAACAATTAATAATCCACATTGAACATTAGAATTAAACATGAGTAACTCTATTTTAAATGATATCTTTAACCTTAGCAACTTCATAATGAACTAACTAGTCCTACTTTGTGTTTGCTCAATTATGGATTGTATGAAACGGGGATGATGATAGGATGTCTCGGTCTCTCCCCTCTTCATGTGGCACATGCCATTCATATGACTTGGTGAGACTCTTAACCTCCTTGTCATCATCCTTGTATCATCTCCCATAAACGACCTTTCCCCCTTGTTACACCATGGTAGGGAAGTAAGATTACAATGGTTAAGCCTGTGATCAAACTAGACCCAAAGGTAGCACCCTTTGATCCCAAAGGCAGAACCCCTCTGGCCCATGTGGGCTCATCTTGCCGCCCCCCCCAGGTGGCGTATCTAGTGGAGATCAACCTAGACCCAAAGACACTACCCTTTGATCCCAAAGGAAGAACCCCTTTGGCCCATGTGGGCTTATCACGTGCCCCCCCTGGGTGGCGTATCTAGGAGACTCCATTGCTGAATTGCCCTTTGTAATCTCTCTTCCTCACCAGGGTGGAACACAAACATCATAATACAAACAAATGACTAACTACAAATACACATATTAGCAATGTATATATATATAAATTCCTGAACATGTTATAAATGGATATAAATAATAATAAGCACATCTACTGATTGTCCTTTGATTCTACTATATATTAATAGCAAGCATCCTACTCTTTATCTTCTTAATCCATCTGTTCTTCACACTCAGACGATATTGTTTGTATAGGTCAATAGATGGAAATGCGTCACATTAAGGCATCATTATTTATAAGGTTCAATAATTGCTGCAAGCATCATTATTGCATAATCATATATATATATATATATATATATATATATACAATAATGTCAATGGAGCAAAACATATCAGCAATGTTATAAGATAACTAGTAGCATGCATGATTCGTTATTCCCAATGTCATCAATAAAAAGTAGATAACGTTAAATTAATAGCATCATGTATGAATTATTATTAGTTACACTATTATTTAAATCTATGATGTATTTATCAACATCATTATTCAGATGTACAAACATTTATCTAACTTATTATTTAAATTCATAAAATACTTATCTCTTTATTGCTGGTCAATTCTGCAGATATCCCTATTTCTCCAAGCCACCGTGTCCGTCTATTTGGAGATCTCTTCCCTTAAATATCTGTGATGCTGTGAGGAGACGTGCCCCTCCACCTAATCGCTGTCTTGGAACAGGCCTACCCGATGCCTTTTGGACACATCTCTTCACTTTTGTGATCACTGCTTTTTAGCTTTATTAAGTGATTGCTGATAATAAGAGTTGCTGCTTGGTGTTTGTTTTATTTAAGAAATATTATATTTCTAGGAATCGTTGTCTTTGACTTATCATAACAACTGATTTGTATGAGTTTCATTATTTTTTTTGTAATAAACAATATTAATGGCTTGTATGATAATTATAATGTTATCAAGATAATTATAATTATAATTATGATGATGCTTGAATAGGTATATATTTATATTCTAATATTAAATCTGTAAATTGATTTTATTGTTTTATATCAATTTTATATGCTTTTAATATTTACTTTATTATTTAAATTGTCAATATTTATATTTTAATATTTATAATGTTATATATAATAATTATAATTATTATATTATTTTTGATAATTATGATTATAATGATATTAAATAGTTAATGTTTTCAATATGTATTTTGTTTATCTTGTTTTCGATGCTTTATATCTTAATGGTACAATTTCGGGGGACATGACATGATGCATATTCTATATAAGGATAATGAGCATCCCTTTGCTATTGATGTCAATGGGAGAGAGTTATAGAAAGGGGGAACTTTACAGATAGGGGGAGCATAACAAAAAAGGGGGAGAATCACATCATGAATGTAATGTCACTATTCTCTCAAAGTTATTTAATTATTAGCAGCTGATTTAATAGATTGAATATTAGAGAAAATAATTCACAAGTTGCAATATTATTAAATTAGATGTGAATAACCAATGCAAAAGGCAATATGTGATAATTTAGTAAGAACTCCAAAATAAATTGTTAACATGATAAATTGAATAACACATCTATATAGTTCATATAGTTTAACATCAAAGTCCTAATATTCCAATATCTTTTAATATCAATGGCTTTCAATACTTATAAGAATAACAACACTTGGACAAACCGCTCTCACCCTAGGAAAATGTCAGTAGTATTGGCTCTTGCTATGGAACAATCTAGGAGGAAACAATTTCTTTTGGAACACGGTGCGCTGTTGCACTCTACACATGTGCTGGTTCAACAGAACAATGTTCAACACAAGTGCATGCCATGCTCTAGAGTAATTACTCAACATGTATACAACATGCTCTAGAGTAAAATCTCAACATGTATACAACATGCTTCATAATAACTACTTAACATGCACAACAACCCTGGCCAGGACAATCTCAGGTGTACTTTGTACCTTGAGTTGGACACACCCTGTGTGCCCTCTTCTCCAATGCCCATAGCTCACCAACCACTTTCTTCTTCCTTGAATGTTCTCCATGCCTTTTCTAAGTCTTATATGAATTCCTTATACATCCTTTTAAGGGGTGTTTTCCAAACCATCACATCCTCTCACAAGAGTTTCCTTTGAATTATTCCTCCCCCTTTTAAAAGAGTTTTTATACATATTCTTTATTAATCTCTCTTTTAACCAAAGGATCATAATATCCTTTATTTTTCTATCTTCCTTTTAATTCGAAAGGGTTATTTCATAGTTTTCTCTTCTCTTGGGGAAAAAGTCACATAACAATGAAGGAGAGAAGTATGTTACATCCCTTTAGAGAGTTACAACAAAAGGGAAACTTGTGTTGCCATCAATGACAAAGGGGGAAATTGTTGGATTATTTGTCATTGATGTCGAAGGCATATGGGAAATTGTTGGCAAAGTTTATTGTCATTGATGTCAAGAAAAATGTCATGGATGTCATGATGTCATCACTAGACCAAGAAGAATGTCATGACAGAGAAAATCATTGGTTCAAGGACAAGATCGATCTATGTGAAGTGGCAGCGATGAAATGGAATTAGAGACATAAAGATAATAATGGCCGACCACCTTTGCTAGCACATTTGCAAGGAAGATTTAAATCTATGCTAGCCGACCTCATCCTTGGCATCCAACACAAAGACCTCATATTAATGCTAATGTTGGCCAACTTGCAACACCACTTTGGAGAGAATAAAAGAAATTAAAATAATTATTTTTATTTTTCTCATACATGGCCAACCCCTTTGAGGAGGACCTCATGTACATGCTTGTAGATGGGGTTGGACCTCATGTACATGCTTGTAGATGGGTGTTGGTTCACGGATCTAAGCTTCACATACCCTTGCAGTATATAGAGGATACCTTATAGAGTCTTGTTTAGACTAGCATAAGACCGCCAACTATTTTTTCTTGTGATGCATCGGATACCGTTAGGCTCAAGAAGTTACCCACACCATACCTCCAAGTGGTAGAAGTAGAGCTATGTAATGTCCCCTTTTGAGAAAACCCTAATTACCACTCTAGAAATATAAGCTAATGTAGTTAGGGTTACAACTTATCAACTAAATGCTTTAAGA